>VMDR010035181.1:0-10850 GCA_007922815.1 Macrotus californicus | reverse complement strand
TCTCTCTTAATCCTCCAGAAAAAATGTAGCTCTTTCATCACTTTTATTTTAACTCCATAAGCTCCATTTCCAACCTCTAACTTCCATAACTATAAGATATTAAATTTGTGTTGTTTTAATCTACCAGGTCTCTGGTAATCTGTGTATGGGAGAAATAAGAAACTGTTATATTAAGTTTTTTAAAAGGTGTCATTTAAAGGGCCAAAATGAGTTTATGAAGGGTTGTGCGGGATTTTAACTTTATTATACTTAATTCTTTGTAGTTTTTAAATAGCAAAAAAAGAATTAGTTTTATAATTAAAATTAATATTTATTTTTTATTTTTATTTATTGATTTGAGAAAGAGGAAGGAAGAGGGACGAGAGAGAAATACTGATTTGTTGTTTCACTTATTTATGCATTCATTGGTTGATTCTTTTTAATAAGAGAGCTTTAATTATTTTTAGAGAGAAAGGAAAGGGGTAAGAAAGAGAGGGAGAGAAACACTGATGTACAAGAGAAACATTGATCAGTTGCCTCTCGCACATCCCCAACCAGGGACCTGGCCCACAATTCAGGCATGTGCCCTGAATGAGAATTGAACGGATGATCTATTGGTTCACAGGAACATTCCCAACCTACTGAGCCACACCACTCAGGGCTAAAATTAATTTTTAAAAAGTCAAAAATTTTTTTCTTTAAGCATTATTATGTTCCTTGCTATGGAGGTAGGGATATTTATGGGAATTCTTAATTATCGTACAGTCTGAAGAACAGTCACAGTTATTTAGACCAAATATTTTGAACATAAAACACTCAAGAATTCATACAAAGAGAATACATTTAAGGAAGTCCAGTCATATACATTTGGCATAAAACCACTAACGTCCACACGAAGTCAATGCATAATGAAATCCCTAAGCCACAGCTATAATGCTAAGAAAAACTGACAAATAATGTGCATCAGGGGCTACATTTTCCCATTGTGTTCTCATAGCATCAATATGATTGATGACGTCAATAATGAATCTAAGTGTTGATTAGTCCAGAATATACATTAGAATATTTCTCAACATATTGCTCTTGGCAACCATTGACAAGTCTTCAAAATTCACAAATAAAATAACATCTATTTGTAATATCGCTTCTAGAACGAAAGTCTTAAAAGTCTTTGGGGTCAAATCTGGCTAACATTTTTTGTCGTGTCCTGACTTGGTAGCTGGGTCCTATACAAATTTCCTCTATGCATCCTCCTACCCCCAAAGTACTTTGAATTGGGAAGTATTTCCTTGTCTTATAAATTCACTGGTCCTTACTACTTCCATATATATCTGTCCACAACTTTGTAATTGTTGTAGAAATGTTCATGTATGATAGGGCTGTATGTTACGTATGTCCTACTCCCATGCCCCAAACTTTCCATTTTAAATAAAGATTGAGGTTCACTGAGGTTAAGTAACTTGTGAGAGGAAATATAACTAATGAAAGGTCAGCTAAGATTCTAATCCAGGCAGTTAAACTTTAAAGCTTGTAGAAAAAAGAAAGATGTCATGGCTTATATTTAAGTATTTTATCCGCCTTGAGTTTATTTTTGTATATGGTGTAAGCTGGTATTCGAGTTTCACTTTTTTTGCATGTAGCTCTCCAGATCTCCCAATGCTATTTGTTAAAGAGGCTATTTTTACTCCATTTTATGCTTCTGCCCCCTTTGTTGAATATTGATTGACCATAGAGACTAGGCTTTATTTCTGGATTCTCTATTCTATTCCATTGATCTGTGTGTCTGTTCTTATGCCAGTACCAGACTGTTTTGATTACAGTGGCCTTGTAACATAGCTTGATATCAGGTTGTGATCCCTCCTACTTTGTTCTTCTTTCTCAAAATTGCTTCAGCCATTTGGTGTCCTTTATGGTTCCATATAAATTTTTGATGTGTTTGTTCCATACCATAAAAGTCCTAGAGGAGAACATAGGAAGAAAAATCCCAGATATTCCATGCCGCATTATTTTTATTGATATGTCCCCTAGAGCAAGGGACATAACGGAAAGAATAAACAAATGGGACTTCATCAAAATAAAATGCTTTTGCATGGCTAAAGGAAACATCAGCAAAATGAAAAAGGAACCAACTGTATGGGAAAATATACTTTCCAATGATACCTCAGACAAGGGTTTGATCTCCAAAATATATGAAGAACTCACATGACTCCACTCCAGGAAGACAAATAACCCAATTAAAAAATGAGCAATGGACCTGAACAGATACTACTCCAATAAGGACATACAGAAGGCTCAGAGACATATGAAAGGATGCTCAGCATCACCAGCCATCAGAGAGATGCAAATTAAAACCACAATGAGATACTACTTCACACAGGTCAGAATGGCCACCATAAACAAATCAACAAACAACAATTGCTGGTGAGGTTGTGGAGAAAAGGGAACCCTAGTACACTATTGGTGGGAATGCAGACTGATGCAGCCACTGTGGAAAAACAGTATGGAATTCTCTCCAAAAATTAAAAATAGAATTGCCTTTGGCCCAGCAATTCCACTGCTAGGATTATTCCCTAAGCGTCCCGACACACCAATAGAAAAGCACCTATGCACCCCAATGTTCATAGCAGCACAATTTACAATAGTCAAGTGTTGAAAGCAACTTTTAAATGCTCATCAGTAAATGAGTGGATCAAAAAACTAAGGTACATTTACCCAATAGAATACTATGCAGCAGAAAGAAAGAAGGAGCTCTTATCTTTTATGACAGCATAAATGGATCTGGAGAGCATTATTCTGAGTGAAGTAAGCCAGTTGGTAAAAGACAAATACCATATGATCTCACCTATAAGTGGAAACTAATCAACAAAACAAACAAGCAAGCAAAATGTAACCAGAGACATTGAAATAAAGAACAAACTGATGGTAACTTGAAGGGAAGGGGGAGAAGGATAATGGGGGGAAAATAGGGGAAGGGTCATCAAGGAACATGTATAAAGGACATGTAGGCAAAGCCAAAGGGGTTAGGATTGAGGGTGGGAGTGGGGATGGGTGGAGCAGGGGGGAGTAGTGGAGGGAAAATGGAGACAACTGTACTTGAACAATAATAAAAAGAAGAAGAAGAAAAAGAAAACAAAAGATTAGGAAAATGGATGAGAATTGTGGAAAAGTTTCTTAAAATTGAGCCACAAGTGATAGAGCTTTGAGATAAAAGTGGAATATCTCATTGAGACCAGTTTTGTGTGGGTTTCTGAAGAAGCATATCACACAGCCATCAATAGTGCAACCACTATTTGAAAATGAATAAATTGTGAAACTATGATTCTATAGAGCTGGATGTTCAACGCTGCTGTAACCTCGTGACTTTACTACAATATTATAATGATTTGAGAGGAGTATCTAGCTAAATAAGTCATTGTCTCCCCTTCATAGAAAATTTTTATTTCAATTAAAAATTTTAGAGTCACAAGAAAAATGATAAAACCTGTTCTTTATTGCCTGGCCATTCCTAGAAAAATATAATTCTGCAGCACACAGGTTGTCTTCATTGATAGAATAACTTGAGAAAGAAACAAAGGTTCCTGGCTTTGTTTGTTTGTTTGTTTGTTTTGTATGTGCGTGTGGTAGATTTTTATTTTTTATTTTTTAGCTAGAACTGAGCAATGATGGTATCACTGCCAGATTTTCTTCTGATGAGCATTTCTCTGGTAGGGAAAGAAATCCAAATTCCTCATATGCCTTGTGCCATTAAATTTGGCATTTCCATTTCTAAAGGGTTTATTACAGAGCTTCAAACTTAAACATTTTGTTAGGATTTCAAGCACACTAGCAAGAAAGAAACAAAATCAACCTTACTCTGAAACAAATTTGCATGAATAAAAAATTGATAATGCAGTAGAAATCGGATGACAATGATGTCCTCAGTATTCCAACTCAAAGGTCTAAACCAAATATTATTACAAAATTCACAGACTAGTTAGGATGATGTTGGAGACCAAAAGTACACCCAGGTTTAAGGCCTCATAATATTCCAATCTTTACCCAAATTCTTGGTATGCAACATGTTAGCGTAGCTCATGCCCCAAACCATTAATTTTTTTGACACCTCCTTCTCACGCATCCACATCTAACTAGTTGGTATATCCTGTTGGCCCTAACTAAAATATATTCAGACTTGGAGTACTTCTTACCAATCCTATTCATCTTTTGCATCACATCATATCACTACTCTAAACGCTCCATGACGTTGCCTCTTACTCAGCCCCAAACACAAAGCTCTCCCATGACCTGCAGGATCCTGTGTGGTTTCTCCCTCAGCTATCTTTCTGACCTCATCTCTTACTTTTTCACTACCACAGTACTCTTCAGTCATTTTAATGCAAATCTTTGCTTTTTCTAAGTACTCCAAGTGTGGTCCTGCCCCAGGGCCTTTGTACTCACTGTTTCCTCTGCTCACTCATTTCATTCATCTCTGCTCAAATTTTATGCTGTGAGAAAGACCTTCCAGACAAACCACCCGAACTACCACAAGCACAGCCTTGGCTCCTTATTCTCTCTCCCTACAGTGATTTACATTTCTCCGTGCTGCTCTTTGCTGCCCAACATAGAATTGTTTCTTTATTTTCGTACCCCATGCACTGAAACCCAAGCACCCTCCAGACAGGGCTTTGTTTTCTCCAGTGCACTAGCCCAAGACTTTGGGAGGCACATAAAACAGCTGTTGAAGAAAGGAAGGACAGGAAAAAGGAGGGAAAGAAAGAAATAGGCTTTTGAAAATTCTATTTTGTCAGATAAAAGGACACTTATCCGTTCCCAGTGATTTTGTCAGCTGCTTTTCTCCAGTCTTGAAAATTATGTTTATGTAAGTGCATAGGGATATTTGGTTTCAAATCTTGCTTGCTAGCCCTCAGTTACATGATCACAATGAAATAACTTTATTTCACAGAGGCATCTTTGCCATTTTATAAAAAGACTGACAGTAATTTACTATTGTTTTAGGGATTAGTGTATCTGAAGGTGCCTGGAAGAGTGCCCCACACATAGCAGGCATCCCAAAGATCAGTGTCCTCTGTTTTTATGTTTTAAAAGTTGTTACTTATCTATTTCTAAAGAGAGGGGAAGAGAGGGAGAAAGAGAGGGAGAAAAACATTACTGTGAGAGAGAAACACTCATCAGTTGCCTCTTGTAAGTGCCCCAATCCCGGGCTGAATCAGCAACCTAGGCATGTACCCTGACTGGGAATCAAACCAGTGACCCTCTGCTTTGCAGGATGACGCCCAACCAACTGAGCCCATACCGGTCAAGGCAGTACCCTCTTTTTAAAATGTGACACTTCTCTTTCAGGTTTAAGTGGTAAAGGAAACAGTCACTGTTTTCTCAGACTTTCAGGTTTACTAGGCAAGGATAAAAACACTGCGTTTACAAAGGCAGGAACTCAAGGAAAGAAAAAAACAAACAAACAAAAAAAGGTAAAGGAAAAGTAATCTCTACCTCCCCTCCCACTTTTTAAATAAGACCAGTGTTCACCACGTAGCATTTAAATGGATCAAATTTCTTGGGTACCTTTCTAATTCTGTCACCACTTACATGATCTGCTACTGCCATCACAGGACAATCTCTTGGGTGTTTCTCTTCTATGAGATACTATTTACCTTTCAACAGAAAACTCTTGAACTTAGAGATGGATATGTCTTCAAACTTTAAAAGAAAAGGACTGAGATGGATCAGTATTGTACTGTTTTTTCCTCTTTGGGTCTCCACCAGGCACTGTCTGGGAGCAGACCTGTAGTGTACTTCAGTTTTTACCATGGAGATGCTTACCCAGGAAAAAAAACATTTTCTCCTCTGTAAGACAAATGTTGCATTTTTGTCTGTGTCCCTGAAAGAGCATCAGTTCTCATTATAATAAGCAGCTCACCCTAGAATGATGAGGGGACAGGTGGATTTGTAGCACTGGTGTCACGTGACTGGGTGGGTGTCACATTGTCTATTTCTTTTTCCCCCATGTCCTCTCATCAGTAGAGGTGACTCTACTGGCCTTCCTACCTGTAGTTGTTCTGGGGCATCTGAAGCCACGCCACGTACACACCTGTATCCCTAATCATAAACCTCACTCATGCTAAACTATGTCCTTCAGAGACTCCCTCCTGTTTTTGCTTCATGTTTGACATTCTCTCCTGTTCTTTGTTTTATGCTTGACTGTTTCTTAGAGAATGAGGCTTGGAACATTCTGAGAGATATGTTATAAATAATTAAAGTTCACAAAGCCCTCTTTCCCCTCCTTGGTGTGTATTTTCTTTCCTAAAAAGCTTAGAATCTAATATTGCCACTGAATGCCTTCAATCTTAATGGTGCTTTTTTCCCCTGCCATTGGATGATTTCCTTATAATTATTATTTTGGAAAGTAGGTAATCTTTCTTTGTAGGAAAAGAAAAAAATAAAGCCAAATCAAATCAAACAGAAACCTCTGGGCTCTATTATGGCATTAGGCTTTATGTCTCAGAGCAGGTCAGAGCATACCTTTGATATATGAAAATTTGTCATTCCTGGGTACATTTCATTTACTGAAATGCTGTTTGAGAGCAACTTTATTAAAGATGCAAGGCACTGGTACAATGCCACTTTATTGTGTGTCACTGCTTTTATATAATATCCTTTCTCCAAACACTTTGGAGAATTAAATAATACAAGACAGCAGCGAGTGTTCTGTATAAATTATACAACACTATGCCATAAGGAATAATTTAAAGAATCAGAAAGCCAATAGCTAAGGCTCAGAGAAATTGAGCAAATAGAAGAGAGTTTTCAGAGTTTTTGTTTCTGTTTTTGTGTGTGTGTGTGTGTGTGTGTGTGTGTGTTTAAATCCAAAGGAGAGTTTTTGCTGTGGAGCACGTTTGGAGTACTGAGGCCCAAGTACAATTCCTGATGGAGCGTGGGGTCAATGTTTCCTGACCTCCAAATGCAACCTCCTCTTCTACTGTATCACTGTCTAAGTTGTCCCCAGTACTTCTATTTTGTGAAGAAGCTATAACTAATACTAACAGGTGTTAATTACCTATTTTAATTTAATTTAATGTTCTTGAATATCATAAAGTTCAAGGTTATTATCACATAAAAGTTGAGACTTACAGAGGTAAAGTGGCCTGTACACAGGGCCAAACAGCTGCCAAGTAGTAAATCCCAGAGTGAAATGCAGGTACCATTGAATTCAAGGTCTGATGCTTGCTACAAGCCCAGTGAATTTAGCATGAACTGGAATTAATGAGTCACATCTCTCACTGAGCATATTTCTACAGTTTTCCAATAATGCAATGCAGTCAAGCACTCTCGATCTGTGTTGTAATCTGACTCAAGAGCCTTAATTCATAAAAAATGAAAGAAGCTAGAATAGTATAAACCTCTAGAAAAGGGTCCTATAAACAATTTTCCTTGGTGTAAAGAGTTTTCTATTTCCATACCATTTGTCAGGTGTGCTGAGGTGACATTGTCTTCCATCTTGTGACCTGAAATAAATGTGAATAGATGGTATGACAAATACTATACTTATTCTCTTCTTCCTTACTAGCAGAAACTCTGATTTTGTTCTGGGAGAGAATATGCTTACTTTCAAGTGATGGATTAGTTTAAGCCAATCATGAAAATCTTGTCCACAGTTTCTCAGCCTCTCTTGCTCTGAGGAGTGGGCATCAGTCACAGTCTTGACCAATGAGACCGAAGGGAAGTATGTCAGTGCTGCTTTTCTTTCTCCCCACCTTCTACACACTCTGAATGGGGCTGTGATGCCTGAAGTTGCAGCATCCGTTTTGCAACCATAGTGCACAAGTATAAAATGAAGGAGAACATGATTAGGACTGAGGGAAGAAAGGACCTAGACTTCAAAAACATCATGGAGTAGCTACCCACCTCAAAATATTTGATTTGTATGAAAAAAAAAAAAACCACCTTACATTTGTTTAAGTCACTCTTATTTTATTGGTCCTTGTTATTTTCAGCTGAGCTCAATCACAACAGATAAATATAGACAATCTCAGAAGATAATAGATTTATATGGGGAAGGAGACGAAGGTTAAATTATAGAGAGTGATAAGTGTAAAGTTAAAGAGCAACAAGATAATTTCATCTGTGGTCATAATTTTGAGCAAGGTTACATTTCTCCATGACAACAGGCTGACAGCTGTCTGGGGTGGGGAGGCTGGGTTGGGGGGAGTAGAGAGATTGAGCAAAAAGGAAAAAAAAAAGAAAGAAAGAACTCATGGACATGGACAATAGTGTGGTGATTGACTGAGGGAGGAGGGAGGTAAAGGGGGGGTAAATGGTGATGGAAGGAGACTTGGGGTGGTGAGCACAAAATACAGTGATGTGTTGTAGAATTGTACACCTGAAACCTGTATAATTTTGTTAACCAGTATCACCCCGATAAATTCCATAAAAATGAAAACATAGGTTGTAGCCATGACTACAAAATTTCAAAAAAGCCATATACATCACTCATCTAGCACATGTAATTACTGTCGTATTTCCTTGACCACCTGTGATGGGGCACATGTGCCGGTAAGCACTTTTACATATACCTTTATATTGTAGGCCAAGAACTAGGCTTACTTGTAGTAAGCATTTGGATTCTGCCTCTGGAAATTCCACTTACTAGATGAATATATCAATCAGCATAAGCTAGGTTGTGCTGCAATGACAAAAGAATATACAACACAATAAATAATCCTTGAGTTTATGTGGCTTAAAAGCATGAAACACTTATCATGGGCTCATACCACCTTGTCCATCATAGGTCAGCTACAAGGCTTTGTTCTGAGTTGTTCTCGCTCAGGGATGTAGGCAGAGGCAAGCCCCATCTCCTTGCTTCCACATTTTCCCTGATGGGAAAGTGGAGAAGTCAATTTGCTTATGACTCTTAACACTTCTAACAGAAAGTCACACATATTATTTTGCTCAATTTTTCATGCTGTAAAACAAGTTACGTGACTGTACCCATCATCCTGAAAACAGAAACATAAAATCCTAACATAAAAACTTAAGAACAAAAAACATGTGGCAAAAAGCACTGAACACACAGCAGGCCACTCTACATATGTCATTTCCCATTTCCACAATTATTTCCTTCATCCTTAGCAAAAATCAATTTCAAATCTTTCTGTGATTGCTCTAAACATACATAACCCTGAAAATGGATTCGTTTGACTTTTCACCCTTCATTCACTAAGCTTGGGCTAACCTAAGCATCTGTTTACCCACAAGGAGATAAAGCCTGAGTTACTCATTCACCCTCAGGTCTACGCAGAGACCAGAGGAGCAGGAGATTTGAACACCTGTGTCTTTTCTGCCTCAACAAAGTGGTGAGATGCAACATTTCTGCTTAAACTCAGTGTCTCTGGCTTCCAATTATATGAAGGCAACAAAACAATGATTTCTTAGGTTTCCCAGCTAACCCTCCACAAAACAGTAGTTGGCAAATTGTGCTGCTTAGCCCCATGGGGGAAAGAGCATGGTGGGATGGATGGGAGCGAGGAAGAGTGTCTCTGCTCTAAATTCAGGAGCCAGTTTGCCCGGGAGGCACGGACTCCATGGATACTTTTTCTATAAAGCTCAGTGGAAATTGTGTTTCCTAAGGACCACCTATAGCTGCCATCACCTTTGCCTAAAATCCTGCACTTTGTAAGGAGAGAAAGCCCATGTATGATGTTGATATAGCTTGTCACCATTCATCACAGAATCTAGAAATAACTTCTAAGCTTTTTCTACTTTTGTGTGGTTCTGTAGAAGCTTCCAGCTCAAATGTGACTTGCCTAAGGTGAATGTATAAGTCACTTTGTTGCTAAAGTTTACATTGAGGAGACGTGCCACAGACTTTAGACCAACATTTCATTTGCCAAGACTAAGGCTAGAGTTCTGAAGCAGCAAGTTCAATGAGACCGAACTTTATTGCCAGTGTAACCTGATGTTTGCTATTTTTTGCCTCAGGGACAAGAAAATCATTATCCACATGTTTACAGGGCAGGAGATAACAACTTGGCCTTGAAAAATTTTAAGTCGGAATTATTCAATTGTTTTGTTTTATTTCCAAGGTTAAGCAAAGCCCAGAATGATTCCACCTCTACACCTTTATTTTCCAGAACTCATCCTTGCCTTTTTTCCTCAGTTAAACATGAGGACTGATTATAAATGTGAATGACAATATGCCAAACAGTGACAAATTTTTCTTTTAATGCTGATAAAACAATCTCTCCATATCATCATCCAACGAATCACTGCACACTTTGAATGCAATTTGTATTATGTAGAGTTTTATTTGTTTCAATTTACAATGAATTGAGTTTTTTGGATGGAAAATGAAAGCAAGAATTGATTTATTCTAAGAGCACCATGCTGGGAATAAGAAGGAAAAGAGTCTCACCCAATCTTTGGTCTTTGCTGTGTGTTCCCTGGAGAATGACAGTTTTTTCTTCCCTTGTTTCGAAGCAGATCAGTGTTATAGATTAAGAATGCAAGGGAGGAACTTTGATGAGTAAGGCCCCAGGAAAGCAATGCAGATAAAGAAGCACATACCGTATTTTGCTGTGTATAATGCACACTCACATTTTTGTGCACGTTATACATGGGATAATTATACCCATTATTATACCTGTGGTATATAACTATTATACCATTATACAATGCACATCCTTATTTTTCCTTAAAAAATTTGGGGAAAAAGTATGCATTATACACAGCAAAATATAGTAAGTTACAATCTAATGTTAGCCAGCAATTCCTCTTGCTCTACTCTTTGTGTGACTTCCAATTGAATAGTTCTCCTTTACTTTGTTGTTTCCTTGCTCATTACATAAGATTCTTGTTCCCAGGATTCCATATTAATTAAG
>VMDR010035180.1:0-10843 GCA_007922815.1 Macrotus californicus | reverse complement strand
ATGAAGAATTGGTGTCATGGTTCAGGTAACCCACCATCTTTACATTTTGATGAAAACACAGTTTGGGATATCAAGATGGATAGAAACACATACTGATAGCTGCATCACTTTAGATGTATTTTTTAGCTCAGTTTCAGAACAAAGTATCTGACATATCTTACACCTTGGAACAATCACAAATGTCTCTCCGAGCCTCTTTTTACTCACCTGCAACTTGTACTCTACTGCTAAGAACAGGTGTGAGGCCAACAGGATAACATGGAAGAGCTCTGTGGTAGGGGCTTCATTGCAGAAATAATATATCTATGACTTCTGGTCTCCTTTATTTCCCCAACAATCCTCCTTTAGTCCAGAAAATTCCTTCACTTCTGTATAAAAGGATGAAGAACTTTAAATTTAGAGTTTCAGTAATTCTAAATCCTGGTTCACATGCTTCATTCCTGTGCTGTAGATACTTTGATGCTGGGTGGAGGAATGGGTATTAACTCCATCAGGTAACCCATGTGCTTCATGTTTGAGTTAGGTGCATATACAAATGTATATGTACGTGTTGATATTAAAATATAGAAATAAATCATTAAATAATGAATAAATATTTAAAATATGGTGAATAAACATGTCAATTGACCAAAATGCTAAAAAAACTTTTCAAAATGCTTCTATTCACAACATTGATATTCTTTGATAAGCCGCCCTTGATATTTAATCTGAATTCACTTATTAGCATTATGTTGATTTATGAATCATCTCAAATTTGGGAATTCAAATTTCAATAAGTAGCTACTATAATACTTTTAAATATGATAATCTAAAGTAATCATATTAATCTTTTCAATGATGCTTTATTACTTAATGCAAAAAATTATTTTAATTATGAAAACTTTTCAATAAAAAAATCATTACTACTTCAAACCATGACCGAAACTGCCTTGTTATTGAACTTGCCTTTTCACCATAAAAAGCAAGAATGCTGGAAAAGCATGAAATAACTCTTTTCAGTTATTGAGAAACACACAATGCAGGGCTATAATCCCTTAGAAGAAATCAAGGAAGAAAACACTAAAATCTGCCCCTTTTTATAGACAGGCACTTACAGACCCATAGCAGGAAGGAGGGCCTAAGCAATGTCAGTCTTGCTGAACTCAGGATATATGAATAGAAATTCAGGAAAACTGAGGAAACTGAGTGGAAAAACTTGTCCTGAAGAGCTTAGAAACAGTGAATGTCTCAAGTGAAAACAAATATTTGATTCACTACCCTATGCCTCCTTCTGTCTGGGATCATGCTGTTCCTCAAATCCAGGCATTGTGGCAGACACAATCACTAATTTTTGCCTCTCCAGGTCTGACAAATTGTTGAGAGCTCCCCTGACTTCCCTGCCTCTCAGGAGCTTCTCTCTTCATACTCTGTCTCACATGGCCTGGAAGGCATGCAGCAGGAGGGGGAGGAAGGGCACACAGGAGGAGAAGGCAGGGAGGATGGCATGCAAAAGGGACAACAACCTGCAGAATGTAGCACCCAAGCAGCTGGCTCCCCACTATGGAAACTCAGCCTCTCACTATCACCTTTATATTTATTTTCCTAGCTCTAAATTATAATGTTAAACAAATGAGTTTGTCTCCTCAATACATTAGCAAAAGTTGACAAGAAAAATCCTTGCAGTGACAAATTATTCTCGAATTTTAAAATCTGACATTCTTGGCCAAAAGAAGAACATCAGGCTGGAGTCAAGATGACAGATACATGAGAGTAATGACGAGAAAGATGGCTTCACTAAAGAGAAAGCACTTTAAGATTAAAGGAAAATCTTGTCAGAACACCCCAGAACAGTTGTAATTTCCATTAGCAGTTAATTAAATTATTCATGTAGAAGCATATGTAACAGAATACTGCTCATTAATATTTTATTTATATTTTAGGTCTGGGATATTGGTTTTAAATGGCCATTGTCTGTACCAGCTTCTTTAAAATAAACAAAATATTTGTAAAACCTGCTCTAAAAACATCTGTGCCCTTATTGGCTGAGCTACCTGAGAGGGATGCAGGGGACGAGTGGGGCTAATGCTTCCAGGTCTACAGGTGATGGAGAACTCACCCAGGTAGTGGCCACTCATTTCAGGCTGCATTTTCACCTAGCTGAGGGTGTTACCATTGTACACTCTCCCCCTCATCACAGGCAGGATGATCACATCCCAAGGTGCATCTTTGCCACCTGAGGCTTCACAGGTGCTTCAGCAGGCCACGCTGCTTCCACCCCCTGGTGCAGTATAAACACTGCTGAGGCTGTTCATCTGTTGATCAGTGGCCACATGCTCCTGTATATAATTGGGAGAGACTGTTGTAAAGGAAGAGTCCATTGGAGGAAAAGGAAAGTTCCAGTATAGTGACTTCTCATTGGCTTAGATATGGCAACCTCCCATTGGCTGAGTTGTTACTGGGCAGAGAGGTGTCTTTCCTTCCAACAGCTGAGGTGGCATAGTAGCATCACCTCCAGTAAGAGATGCAGGTGTCTTCATCAGGTTTAGTAGTGCTACCAAACCCAACCAATAGGAGGAGTCCTACTGCTCTCCACCTACCAAGCAAAACTCCAAAGACAGAGTTCAGTGGAAAAGAAAGGAATATTTTATTTAAGAGTCAAAACTTTGGTCAAAGACACCAAAAGAAAAATCACCCTGTCACCCTATGCCAGCTCAGTTCAAAATTGTGCCAAGAAACTCTTCTCTCACCCAGAGTATCATAAATGTAGGTGGCTTTGCTGGTCTCCGGTCCAGCTTCAGGCATCTTTCAGAGTCTGTGCCTTTAGGCCTCTTAATCATGACACACTGTCCTCTTCCACTGCAGCTCACTAGCTCACACTGGCAACCCTTGACATGCCCTCACTGGGGGAGGGGCACAGAGCCTGCACTGATAGGCCTATGCTCCATTGAGAGGCCTGCACTGGCCTTGCTGCTGAGCCATCTGCGTGGGGGTGGGGTCCAGAGTGGGGGGAGTTGTAATGAGGAGACATACCCATGCAGAAATGGGGGAGGGGTTTGAGCTGAACATGCATTCATCCCCCCAGCAACCAGGATGACATATAGGAGTCAAGTTATTCAAAAAGAGAAGTTCACTAGAACTAGGGAGGTGATTGGACAGAGGGACATTCCCTCCTGTCCACTTCTGCTTCACAGGGCATTATGGAGCACAGTCTCTAAATAGAAGGACATGTGGAAACACTGCATCTGGCAGCCCCCTCCCTTTGCTGGTAAAACATGGGATGCTCAGGTTCCCATAACAGCAGGAGACAGTGTGGTCCAGGGAGGTTCCTGGTACATCCCCTCAGGGCTTCAGGACCTGCCTAGAGTGCAGCAGGTGCAAAAGAGAGAAGGGGGGCGCACCAGGCCAACAGACCCTGTGTGCCATGAGGCCAGGTGACAAACCCCATGCCCCTCCCCAACAGGAGAAGCTGGGCCCAGCAGCCACTGACTCACCTCCCATCAATGCTCTAGCATGGGCCCTGACAGTGGAGCTTCTGCAGCCAGTACTGGGATTCCTGCTGCAAGCCCAGGCTCTGCAGGCCTGGGAAATAGAAGAGAGGCCTCGAAACTGCCATGACCAGAAGTGTACTTCAGCCACCTTCATTTTTTCCCAAGGACTGTACTTTAAAAAAAGAAAAGGAATTCCAGGTAAAGCTGTCCTGGCCTAGTACAGGGTGGTGGGGTTTGTTTTTCTGATTTTGCCTTATTTGCCAGGAAATGAGTTTTGGCACAAAAAGTTGTCTTTAGTTCAAATTGCATGCTTAAATAAAAGATTCCTTTTTCCTTTCCACTGAACTCTCTCTTTGGAGTTTTGCCTAGTAGGCAGTGGGCAGTAGGAACCCCCCACTATCTGGGTTCAGTAACAGAAAATGGCGACTCCAGTGGGAGCCTAGTCACTCATAGCAGGTCAACTCCCTGAAGAGTGGGACTGTGGGGTTTTCCAGTTGCTGGGAAATTTTCTGCATGCCCACTAGACACATCAACTGCCTAAATTTGCCCAGCAGTTGGAAAAGGAATGGGTCTTGGAAGGGAACAGAGTCTGGGAAGGAGGAAGGGTCACCCAAATTTGGGGGCTGGTAGTCAAGCTTTGGAGATCCCATTGCTTGGGGCCACTTTGTTGGAAGAATGGAGTTGTGGGTGGAGTTGTGAATGTCAGTTTTTTCTGTATGGCTCCTGGAGGGAGCCCACTGGGTAGAATTTTACTGGGCTGCAGTTCATGCAGTCATTATCCATTGTTCAAGGAAGTGTTTGTTTATTATAATAGTGTGTGGCCTATGTATGTTTTGGATTGTGGAGAAAGATGGCCAATGGATGGTTCCCTAGATTACTATACTATCATGCAAGTGAATTGATTGAATGAAACCTGTTATGTCAATGCATTTATATCATTGCATAACAGGGTTTCACCAGGGATAGAGAACCACTTGATGGTACAAAGAATGGGAGAGACCTCAAAGCCTCTCCCTGGAAGTAGATGCAGGAAGAAAAGGAGAATGAAAAGACAAACCTCATCAATGCCCTGAACCCAGAGGACTCAGGGTCAGTGGCAGGAGGACCTCCCCCATCACCATCCCCCTACTACCCCCACTAGCTACTCCTGGAGTGGGGCCCACAGAACAAATGGTTCCACCTGTGTATGATGAGAAATAGGTCTTTCCCTCAAAAGATGACAGGCATTCAATTTGGTGAGGCATAATCCCTATCCAGAGCAAGGCAGATTTCTTTGAAGCAGTGCCCTATAAGTGGAGTAACTCAGGAAGGCCAATCCAGTTGTTACTATTGGGCCCATAGTCCATTCTCCGCTTCAGACTTACTAAATTGGAAGAATTCCAACCTTTCATAATAGGGACAATTCTCAGAGAATGGGAGATCTTATCACCTCCATTTTTGTCACTCATCATCCAAACTGGGCAGATGTACAGTCTTTCCTTCACATCTTGTTAACCATAGATGAGAGATGGCTGGTTATAAATAAGGCAAAAGAAGAGGCCCAATGTCTCCACCAAGAAAATCTTAATGTAACCTCCAATCTAGCTGGAGCAATTCCTTTGACAGAGCCAACCTGGGATCCAAACTGTAGAAGCCTTGCCCTACTGTGAGATTACAGAAGGTGCATTTTGGAAGGGCTTAAGAAAGGGGATCCTAAACAAAAGAGCTTGAATATAATACAGGATCTTCAACAGAGACCAATGCACTTCTGAACTTTGAAAAGGGATCTAACAGGCCTACAGAAAGCACGCTGATGCTGACCTGCAGGTACCAGAAAATGTGCAGATAGTGAACATGACCTTTACTAGACAAAATGCCCCAGATATTAGAAGGAAACTCCAGAAGTTAGATGGGGCATTTGGAATGAATCCCTCTCAGCTGATAGATGTAGACTTTGAAGTCTATGGCCCCATAGACACCAATCAATGTGCCTATTTCAAGGAGAAGGGCCACTGGAGACAGTAGTGCCCAAAGTTCAAAAAGGAGCATAGAGATGAAAACCCTCACTGAGAAATGCTAAAAAGGCTAGAGGAGTCTGATGAAGAATAAGGAGGCCCAGAGGCTCCCTTGGACATCTCCCAACCTATTAGTACTTCCCCACAGGAGCCCTGGGTACAGTTAATGGTGGAGAACATGCCAATTGATTTCCTTGTGGAAGCTACATATTCAGTATTGAATACAAAATTAACTAAGAAAGTTTAGATGCAGTAATGGTAACTGGAGTGACGGACAACTACAAAAATAGGCATTCCTTCAACCCCTAAAATGCTAGCTTGGTGATAGGAGCATTCTACATAATCTTCTCCATATGCCAGACTCTGTCATTCCATTGCTGAGCCAAGATTTACTTTGAAAGTTGCATGCATGAATAACTTTTTCTCCTGTGAAGCAGGAACTACATATAAAGGTCCCAGTGGAACATGATCTCCAGATCCAGGTGCTCCTGACTTGCCTGGAAGGTCCCAGAGGCGAACTCTTCACACCTGAGGTCTATGAACAGGCTAATCAAACTGTTTGGGCTGATGCAAGCTCAGGTAAAGTGGTTAATATCCAACCCATAAAAGTTAACCTAAAAGAGGAGGTGTGGATCCCACTGAAGAAATAGTATGCCCTCAAAAAGGAAGCTTTAGAGGGCATTCAGCTTGTATTGCAGAGATTTTTAAGATCAGGACTAACTTGGGCTTGCCATTCTCCCTACAACATTCCCATTTTACCTATCAAAAAGCTTCACTCTGATGAGTATTAATTTGTACAAGTTCTTAGAGCCATGAATTCCATTGTTCAGGACATTCATCCTACATTGCCCAACCCCTATACTCTGTTGACCATGATGCCTGGAGATAGCAAATGATTTTCAGTCATAGACTTGAAGGATGACTTTTTCTGCATCCCATTAGATGAACAGGCTCAACTACTGTTCACCTTTGAATGACAGGACCTAAAAGCAAAAGTCATGCTCCAATACTGCTGGACTGTGCTGCCACAAGGATTTAAGAACTCCCAACTATATTTGGTGAAATATTAGCCAAAGAATTAAAAGATATTTAGTTGAGGCCAAAAGTTCTTCTGTAATATATACATGACATATTGATAGGTAGCAGCAACCATGAGGTTGCTCAACACCATCACAGATCTAAATCATTTGGCAAAAATGGGCTATGGGCCCATGAGACACAGATTTGGAAACAGGAGATGGAATGCCTGGGATTTCAGTTGAAACAGAGTGCTAGAAGCTTGATGGCAGACAGAAAGCAAGCCATTGCTACAATAAAAATCCCAGAGAACTGAAGACAGCTTCATAGGCTCTTGGGAACTACAAAATTCTACCAAATTTAGCTTTTAAACTTTGGACTTATAGCAAAACCACTGTACAATTCCTTAAGAGGACTGGACTCTGAACCTCTCAAGTGGGCAAGGGGTTATAAGGTAGAATTTGATACCTTGAAGGAAAAGCTAGTTTCAGCTCCCATGCTAACATTGCCCAATTTACAGAAGCCTTTCAAATTGTATGTTCATGAAAGTAAGGGGATTCAACTAGGGTTACTAACCCAGACTCTGGGAAACATTCTCCAGGCCCATAGCCTATCTCTCAAAAAAGGTGGATCACATGACAAAGCGATGGCCACTATCCCTCCAGGCAATAGCAGCTACCTGTGACATCTTATGAGAAGCTGAGGGGTTCATTTTGGGACAACCTACTATAGTATTAATACCATACCAGGTCCTAACTCTATAGGAAGAGAAAGGAGGGTATTGGCTGATGGAAGGACACATGGGAAAATACCAGGTCATTCTGTTGACAACCCAAATGTTTCCTTGTAGACTGCCACAACTTTGAATCCAGCCACTTTATTCCCAGGCATGGAGGGAGACTCAGCCCTCCAACATGACTGCTTCAAAATTATTGACCAAGTTTATTCTAGCAGGCCATATCTATTGGACCAACCATTGGCAGCACCAGACTGAAAGCTGTACACAGACAGGAGCAGCTTCTTGGAAGTGGTCAATGATGAGTAAGGTACATAGTAGTCACCCTAGACAATGTAATAGAAGCCCAAGCCTTTGCCTTTGGAGCCTCAGCACAGAAGACTGAACTGACAGCCTTCATGACATCTTTAGTTATGTCCCAGAGAAAGAAGGTTAACATCTACATGGACTCCAAATATACCTTCATGGTAGTCCATGCCCATGAAGCAATATGAAGGAGAGAGAACTCTTAACCACAGGAAACAAAGATGTCAAACATACAGAAGAGATTTTATAATTGCTACAGACAGTGAATCTACTGGACCAGGTTGCCATAATGCACTGCCCAGAACACCAAAGAGACAGTTCTCAAATGATCCAGGGAAATCACACTGCTGATAAAACAGTGAAACAAGCAGCTGGAAGTCCACCATGCTTAGGTGTTTTGATCGCCTTCTTGGACTCGTCAAAATTTAAACCTCATTACACAAAATGAGATGAGGAATGGGCCCATGAATGGGGAATCACTAACACTGATTCCAAATGCATATGGAAGATCAACACCAATGGGTTGATCTTACTTCCCAAGGCTCTAGTGTATCCCATCAACAAACACCTACATGAAGGGACCCGTTATGAAAGGGATGCTTTGATGGACCTCATTAGGCCATATTTTAAGAGCCCTCATTTGCAAAGGACCATTCAGAGGATCACCCAACCTGTCAAATATGTGCCAAAAACAATGCTAATACGGGACATGCCCCAGCAAAATAAAAGTAATAACAATATAAAGAGTTATGCCCGTTTGATGACTGGCAAGTGGATTTTACACAAATGCCTAAAACCAAAGTGAATTTCAAAATTTTATTAGTTTTTGTGGACATCTGTTTTTGGATAGGTAGAGGCATATCCCACTAGAACTGAGAAGGTGACTGAGGTAGCAAAACTTTTCTTTAAACAAGTAATTCCTAGGTTTGGACTTCCTCACAGCATTCAGAGTAACAATGGACCATCATTCACTCCAGCGATCTCCCAGAAGATTGGACAGGAACTACAATACAATGAAAATTACATGCATCTGGGGGGGAGCGGAAGATGGCGGCGTGATAGGTGGGAGCAGAATCCACTTCTCCCTGCACACAGGTGAGATACCTAGCTGATCTTCTGAGGAACAGAGGGAACAATCAACGGTATCCAGCATATAAGAAGATTGGAGACCAGGATTTGGAAAGAACACTGAAAAAAACACGGTAGGGAGCGTGCTTCAGGATAATAAGGTCCCTGGGCCCAGCACGGGACCAAGGGTGCTGTAGCCCCAGGCCCGGTGGGTGCCGGGTCTGCGGAAGGATTCTAGGGAGAGTGCCGGGTCAGGGGCTCCCTCCCCCTGCCAAACAAGGTGTAAGCAGCACCGGGAAAGACCTGGGTGCTTGAAGTCACAGGGGGCAAATAAGGACCAATTGGCAAAATCGCAGGGAAGGTGCGCACCCACTGAGACTGTGAGGCCGGCTGGGGAGAGTGGGGCATGAGCGGCCCAACTGGGTAAGTCTCCATCCAATTGCTAAGCCGGTCTGTGGGACAGGCCAGTTGCTTGTATGGAGTGGCAGGCTTGAGCAAAAAGGAGTTTTTCAGAAAGAAAAAGAGAACTAAGAGGCACTCAGCGGCTGTTTGGGGAACTCTCCTGCAGCAGCGCCAGGGCCTACTGCGCACCTAACCACACCGGCGCCAGGGCGCTCCTCACCCCTCCCGTCCCAGTGGCAGAGTCGCACCATGCATGGAACCTGGGAGATCGGAGGTCGCCCGATCTGTCCTAAGTCACGCTCAAGCACCGGAGGATAGCTCGAGAGGGAGAGCGCTTGATCCGGCCGCCCAGAGGCATCTCGCACTCAATCCTTGTGCTTCCCAGAAAGCACCAGAGGAAGTGCACCCTCAAATCTGCTGCACCAGAGACAGTAGAACTGGCTTGGCTAGTTGGAAGCCAGCAGGAGGCTTTCTTTTTTTTTTCTTTTTGTTTCTTGATTTTTTTTTTATTTTTTTTCTCTTTCTCTTTTCTTTTTCTAAATAAGAACTCCTTCTTTCTTTCTTCACATCGGTCTTTCATTACTCTTTCTTTCTTTCTTTCCTCTTTTATTTCATCTTCCCTCCTTCCTTTCTTTTTTTTTTTATATATCCTCACAAGGGAGACAATAAAACCTGGACTTGTGAAGGGACCAGAGCTGGACCCAAAGTGGAGGCACAACATCTGAGACAGTGAGACAAATTTCAATTAGCTACTTCAGAGAACTGGCAAGTTATTGTATATTTGTATTATTATTATTTTTTCATTATTTTTACATCTATTATTTTTGTATTTCTCTTCTTTCTGTTTAGCCTTCTTCACTTTACTTGTTAAACTGCATTGCAAGACTGGTTTCCCTTGTTCGCTCTTTCATACTGTATATTTTTAATTTTGCTGTCTTTTCACTTCCCATGGGATCCATTAGCACCCTGTTCTAGGTCCTATACTTTCTATGCTTATGCAGATCACATAGATTCTGTCATATAATTGTTGCTCCATAACATTGTAAATAATTATTGTTCCATACCATTGTGAATACTACATAGCAACCTTCCCAGATCTTGGCTCACTTCACTGTTTCTTGAACTGTATTATTATTGTGGTTAACTCTGCTTGCTCACACTCTACACACACTTTCTATCCCTTTCTCTCACTTTACCTCATGATCTGACCTCCCACAAGCTCACTGCTTTCTAGATCCAACTCACAATCCTTTCCCTCCCAACAAGGGTCTTATCTCCTTTTCACACTTTCTAAGAGTTTCACAGAGCTTCTACCACAGAAGTTCACACCATAAACTCAAGGAGTCAGAATAGATCAATTTAAAAAGCAGAGGCTAACAAGAAGAGTCTCACAAACCATGGGCAGACAAAGAAAAAATCCCCAAACGAAAGGGAAGGAGGAAGCCTCGGAAAAAATGTTAAATGAAACAGAGGCAAGTCAATTACCAGATATTGAGTTCAAAGCAATGGTTATAAGGAAGCTCAATGAGCTCACAGAGAATTACCAAAAACTACAGGGAAGCTACAATAAACTCACTGCAAACTATATCAACATGCAAAAAGAAATAGAAAACATCAACAAAGGCCAAGAGGAAATGAAGAATACAATTTCTGAACTGAAGAACGCTGTAGAAGGAATAAAAAGCAGGCTCGATGAAGCAGAGGATCGGATTAGCAAGTTGGAGGACAAGGTAGAAAGAAATACACAGAAAGAGCAAGAAAAGGAAAAGAGGCTCAGAAACAATGAAGAGGGATAAAGGGAAATGCAGGACAACATGAAACGTAACACTATCCGTATAATAGGGATACCAGAA
>VMDR010035179.1:0-10843 GCA_007922815.1 Macrotus californicus | reverse complement strand
AATTAACATCATCAAAATGGCCATACTACCCAAAGCGATTTATAGATTCAATGCAATCCCTATTAAAGTATCAATGACGTATTTCACAGATATAGAACAAACATTTCAAAAATTTATATGGAACCATAAACAACCCCGAATAGCCAAAGTAATTTTAAGACAGAAGAACAAAGCAGGAGAGATCACCATACCTGACATCAAACTATATTACAAGGCCACTCAAATCAAAACAGTCTGATACTGGCTTAAGAACAGACATATAGATCAAGGGAACAGAATAGAGAGTCCAGAAATAAACCCAAGTTTCTATAGTCAATTAATATTCAACAAAGTGGGAAGAAGCATAAAGTGGAATAAAAATAGCCCCTTCAAGAAATGGTGTTGGGACATCTAGACAACTACATGCAAAAAAATGAAACTCAACCACCAACTTACACCATACACAAAAATGAACTCAAGGTGGATAAAAGACTTAAATATAAGTTGTGGCATCATAAAAGTCCTAGAGGAGAACATAGGCAGGAAAATCTCAGATATTCGATGCAGCAATATTTTCATTGACATGTCCCCTAAAGCAAGGGACATGAAGGAAAGAATAAACGAATGGGACCTCATCAAATTAAAAAGCTTCTGCATGGCTAAAGAAAACATTAGAAAAATTAAAAGGGAACCAACTGTATAGGAAAATATGTTTGCCAATGATACTTCAGACAAAGGTTTCATCTCCAAAATATGTAAGGAACTCACACAACTCCACTCTAGGAAGACAAACAATCAAATTTAAAAAATGAGCAAAGGACTTGAACAGACACTTTTCCTAGGAGGACATACAGAAGGACCAGAGATATATGAAAGGATGCCATCAGAGAGATCCAAAGTAAAACCACAATGATATGTCACTTCACACCTATCAGACTGGTTATCATTAATAAATCGACAAGCAAGTGCTGGCAAGGAGGTAGAGAAAAGGGGACCTTACTACACTGTTAGTGGGAATGCAGACTGGTGCTGCCACTGTGGAAAACAGTATGAATGTCCTCAAAAAACTAAAAATGGAACTCTCTTTTTATGCAGCAATTCCAATCCTGGCATTATACCCTAAGAATCATGAAACACTAATTCAAAAGAAACTATGCACCCCAATGTTCATAGCAGCATAATTTACAATAGCCAAGTGTTAGAAGTAGACTACGTGCCTATCAGTAAATGAGTGTATCAAAAAACTGTGGTACATTTACACAATGGAATTCTACACAGCAGAAAGAAGGAAGGAGATCCTACCCTTCACGGCAGCATGGATGGAATGGGAGAGCAGTATGCTAATGAAATAAGCGAGGTGGTAAAGGATAAATACCATATGATCTCACCTGTAAATGGAACCTAATTAACAAAACATACAAGCAAGCAAATATAATCAGAGACATTGAAATTAAGAACAAACTGACAGTAACCAGATGGGAGGTGGGAGGGCAATAACGCAGGAAAAAAGTGAAAGTGTTGACAATGAACATGTATAAAGGATCCATGGACAAAGCCAATGGTGGGAGCTTGGAGATGGGTGTGGCAGGGGAAAGTGGTGATGGAAAAATGGAGACAACTGTATTTGAACATTAATAAAAAAGTGATTTGAAAAAAAGATAAATTCTATGTAAGCTTCTCACAGTTAGTACTCTATGAATCATAATTTTAAAAAGATGTGTCAAATGCCAAAGCTCTGGTCTCCACACTGCTCTTTAATGTTTTTCAGTTTCCTAGTGAAGTTCAGAACAATTATTTGCCACTAATATTTTTGTTCTTCCTGGTCTTCTCTAGAATGTTATTTTTACTTAACTCATATAGAAAACCTCAACATAAACAAAAACAAAGCAGAAGTGAAGTTATAGAAATTCCCCTTGTAATCGTGCTGAAATCCACTGCTGGGTACTCAGTCCCTGTAGTCAAAGGTGGTCAGTCTTAAGACAGTTTGAATGAGCGAGTGCTATAACTGCACTTCTAAGACTATATTTCAAAAAAATGGACTAAAAAAATGCAAAGATGGTGGCGAGATAAGTGGGAGCAGATTCCATTTCCCCCTGCACATGGGTAGAACTTCTAAGGAACAGAATGAACAGCCAACGGTATTCCAGCATATATGAAGGTTGGAGGCCAAAACGGTAAAGGACATTGAAAAATCAGAGAGTAAGGAGGTTGCTTTGGGACAATAAGGTCCCTGGGACCAGCACCAGACCTGGGCGGCTGCAGGATTCTTGGGAGAGAGCCAGGTCAACACCTCCCTCCTCTGCCAAATAAGGAGCTTTGAGCAGCACCAGCATGGACCTGGATGCTTGAAGTCGCTGGGGGGAATAAGGATGAAGTGGCAAACACACAGGGGCGCTGTGCCCCACTGAGACTGAGGAGGCCTGCTGGGAAGAGTTGGGCAGTGAGGGACTCTGACCCGTACAGTCTCTGGTCTGGTTGAGAGTTGGGCTGTGTGAGAGGCCAGGCGCTTGTTTGGAGCCACAGGCTTGAACAGGAGGAATTTTTCAAAAAGAAAAAAAAGAGGTACTCAATGACTGTTTAGGCAATTCTACCTCAGCAGCCAGCTCCCCTCCCCCATCTGTGCCAGTGCAGCCTCTGCAGCCTTGGCTGTGGGCCCGCCTCTGGTACCAGGACTGTGCCCCCACACTACCCCCGGCTACAGTGGCAAAGGGTGCCCAGCCACACTTGTGACCCCAGTGGTGCACGACCAACCAAGCTGCACGCCCTCCAGCCCGCCCCCACCACCACAGCAGTGCCTGACACCGCTGCCCCACTCAGCAGCGAGGAGTGCTCATGCCCTCAGCCCCAGGGGCAGACCATGCCTGACCCTGCAGCCCAGAGACACTGCGTGCTAAACCCACCGCCCTGGCCACAGCAGCAGAGGAGGCAACCTGCCCAAGTCTGCTTGCTGCCACAGCCACTGAGGCACCCATGTCCTGCAGGACCCCCTGGCTCACTAAGAGGAAGGCGGAGACCCCCCCACGCCCACCCCACACAGAGGAGGGCAGCAGGGCTCAAGGAGTCAGCAATCCCCAGAACGACTTAACTCAGTGGGGGAGCCAAACTACCCTGAAGAGACTCAGAGTCCCTAGCATCTAGGACAGCAAAGAGAGAGAAAGTGGTGTATGAGTTGCCCGTAATTGTTGCACCTCAAGGACAGCACAACTGGTGGACTAAAGGCATAGGCCTGGTGCAGAAGGGCACTGGGGGCCCGCAATGAACTGAGGAACTGGGCTGGAGGCTGGGCAACTGTGAAGAGTGTGGCTCAGACCTGGCCCCCATCCTCACAAAACCACAGGAAGGGAGCAAAGTGAAACCAACCCCCTTCAGCCTGCAGCAGCCTGGAAGACCAGCAGAACTGGCTTGGCCGGTTTAAAGCCAGCAGGAGGCTTTTGTTTTTCCTTCTTCCTTTCTTTCTTTTTCTCTCTTTTTTTTTTCCCCACAAGTGAGACAGTAAAACCTGGAGCTGTGAAAGGACTAAATCAGACCCAAAGAGGAATAATCCCAACAACTGAGACAGTGAGACAAATTTTACTTTGTTATTCCAGAGAACTTGCAAGTTATTGTATATTTGTATTATTATATTTCATTATTTGTATAATTTTTATTTTATTAGTATTTTTTAATTCCTATTTTTTCTGTTTAGTTTTCTTTGTTAAATTCCATTGCTTGACTGGTTTTCCTTGTTCTCTCTTTCATACTGTAGTTTTAATTTTCCTTTTTTCACTTCACTTGTGTTCCATTAGCACACTACTCTAGGTCCTGTACTTCCTATTCTTGTTATTCAGGTCACATAGATTCTGTCATATGATTGTTGTTCCATTACTATTGTAAATAATTGTTATTCCATACAATTGTAAATACTCTATAGCACCCCTTCCAGATATTAATTAGCTCACTTCATTGTTTCTGGAACTTTATTACTGTGGTGTTTAACTCTATTCTCTTATACACTACACCCATTTTCTATCCTTCACTCTCACTATATCTCATAATCTGACCTCCCACAAGTACACTGTTTTCTGGACCCAACTCACAATCCTTCCCCCTGCTAATAAGAATCTTATCTTTTTTCTACCCTTTCTAAAATGTAGCTAGGGGGGTGAAATATCACAGTTAACACTGTACATATCCACAGGATCTCCTATCTCTTCTCTATGGGTTGGTACTTTAAATACCATAGAATGCACTCCCACTGTCTTAATCCATTTTGCCTTCCACCTCCAACTGATCACAAAAAAGAGTAGGTGAGAGGTTTGAACAACAGTACACCTGCTGGAAGAGAGAACCCACAAACAAAGGGATCACCAACAAATAATAACAGAAGAAGGTGAAGGAATGAGTGAAAGCCACACCAAACCCCACCCAGGACCAATCTGGAAATACAACTAAATGGTGGAGAAATTACCCAGAACAAACAACTGAACAAGAGTGAGAGGGAAGCCTCAAAACCTCATATAGACAGAAGAACCAGCTTCAACACAACCTGTCCACACATGCACAACAGAATACAAGACGTAGTGGATGGAGTGACCTTCAGTTAACCAGCTGGAGGGAAACACCCACCAAAGAAAGACCCAACAACAATCAAAACCCAAAGACATACAGAGAGCCAACATAAACAACAGCCCAATATTCACAAATCAATAAACATAATACACCACATAAACAAAATGAAAGACAAAAATCACATGATCACATTAATAGATGAAGAAAAAGCATTTGATAAGGTACAGCACCCATTTATGGTAAAACAATCAGCAAAATGGGAATAGAGGAAGCATTCATCACATAATAAAGGCCATATTCAAGACACCTACAGCCAAAATCATACTCAATGGGCAAAAATTTAGAGTTTTCCCACAAAGATCAGGAACAAGACAAGGATGTCCTCTTTACCACTCATATTCAGCATAGTATTGGAAGTCCTAGCCACAGCAATCAGACAAGAAAAAGAAATAAAAGGAATCAAAATGGGAAAGGAAGAAACAAAACTGTCATTGTTTGCAGATGACGTGATGGTGTACATAGAAAATCCTATGAACTTCACAAAAAAAATTACTCAACCTAATAAGTGAATTTGGCAAAACAGAGGGACAGAAACTCAATATTCAGAAATCAAAGGCATTTTTGTACACCAACAATGAAATATCAGGAAAAAAATCCCATTTGCTATAGGAACGAGAAAAATAAAGTACCTAAAAATAAACCTAACCAAGGAGGTAAAAGACCTGTACTTAGAAAACTATGCAACACTAAAAAAATAAATTAAAGAAGACACAGACAAAAAGAAGCATGTACCATGTTCATGGATTGGAAGAATTAACATCATCAAAATGTCCATACTACCCAAAGCAATTTATAGATTCAATGCAATCCCTATTAAAGTACCAATGGCATATTTCACACATATAGAACAAACACTTCAGAAATTTATATGGAACCATAAATGACCCCGAATAGCTGCAGAAATTTTGAGTAAGAAGAACAAAGTAAGAGGGATCACAATACCTGATAACAAACTGTACTACAAGGCCACTGTCATCAAAACAGCCTGGTACTGGCATAAGAACAGACATATAGACCAATGGAACAGAACAGAGACCCCAGAAACAAACCCAAGTCTGTATGGTCAATTAATATTTGACAAAGGGGAAAGAAGCATAAAATGGGGTAAAAATAGCCTCTTTAACAAATGGTGTTGGGAGATCTGGACAGCTACATGCAAAAAAAATGAAACTCGATCACTAACTTATGCCATACACAAAAATAAATTCAAGGTGGATAAAAGATTTAAATATAAGTTGTGATATCATAAAAGTCCTAGAGGAGAACATAGGCAGGAAAATCTCAGACTTTCCACACTGCAATAACTTCACTGATATATCCCCTAAAGCAAGGGACATAAAGGAAAGAATAAACAAATGGGACCTCATCAAATTAAAAAGCTTCTGCATGGCTAAAGAAAACAGCATTAAAATTAAAAGAGAACCATATTTGCCAATGATACCTCGGACAAGGATTTGATTTCCAAAATATATAAATAACTCACATGACTCCACTCTGAGAATACAAGTAGCCCAATTAAAAAATGGGCAAAAGACTTGAACAGACACTTCAAGAGGAACATACGGAGGACCCAGAGACCTATGAAAAGATGTTCAGCATCACTTAGCCATTAGAGAGATGCAAATTAAAACCACCAGGAGATACCACTTCACACCGGTCAGAATGGCCATCATAATCAGATCAACAAACAACCAGTGCTGGAGAGGATGTCGAGAAAAGGAAACCCTAGTGCACTGTTGATGGGAATGCAGACTGGTGCAGCCACTGTGGAAAGCAGTATGAAATTTCCTCAGAAAACTAAAAATGGAACTGCCTTTTGAACCAGCAATTAACTGCTGGGATTATATCCTAAGAACACTAAACCTCCAATACAAAAGAACCTCTGCACCCCAATGTTCATAGCAGCACAATTTACAATAGCCAAGTGCTAGAAGCAACCTAAGTGCCTATCATTAAATGAATGGATCAAAAAGCTATGGTACATTTACATAATGCAATACTATGCAGCAGAGAGAAATAAGGAACTCCTACTCTTTGCAACAGCATGGATGGAACTGGAGAGCATTATGCTAAGTGAAATAAGCCAGACTATGAGGGGCAAATACCATATGATCTTACCTTTAACTGGAACCTAATCAACAAAAGATGAACACAAGCAAAATATAACCAGAGACATTGAAATGAAGAATAGTCTGACAGTAACCAGAGGGAAGGTGGGAGTGGACAATGGGTGGAAGGGATTTCAGGAAAAACTATAACGGACATATGGACAAAACCAAGGTGGAAGCAAGGGAGGGAGGTGTGTTTGGCTGGGGAGTGTGGGGAGTGGTGGTGGGGGGTAAATCAGACAACTGTAATCGAACAATAAAATAATTTTTTTAAAAAACATGAAGACCCAGGTTTTAGGCAAGCCACTTCTAAAAATTAATCAAGACAAATACATTCTATCTTACCCAATCTGTGTATTAATTTAACATAAAACTAT
This sequence comes from Macrotus californicus, assembly GCA_007922815.1. Taxonomy (NCBI): domain Eukaryota; kingdom Metazoa; phylum Chordata; class Mammalia; order Chiroptera; family Phyllostomidae; genus Macrotus; species Macrotus californicus. The sequence continues at coordinate 3,771 of VMDR010035179.1, read as the reverse complement.
TAAAAGCTCAAAAAAAAAGAAAGACTACAGTTGAAGGGCAAAAGCAAAGTACCTTGATACCTTTTGCAGATATTGTTCCTTTGTAGGTGAAGCAAGTGGCAACACAAGTCAAATGGGACTAAGCCAAAGCACAGGATAAAATAATTTTAGCAGGTGATAGCAGAAAATAGAAATACAGCATTCCAGCACTCCTCACACATCATATTCAGATTTATGACAACTATAAAATTAAATTTAAGAAGACATTATTTGATTTAATGTTAACAATTATTTTATTCATTCACTATTTTGTTTATATATCCAAAAATGTGTGTTGAGCTTCTATTATATGACAACCAGTGAGGATGTATTGGTACACAAAGAAAACATGATCTTTATCCCCATGGATAATCTAGTTGACAAAGCATACACTAAATAATTTTAAAATATCATGAAGTTATCAATTTTGATAAATACTATAAGAGAAACTCATAGAGTACAATGACAAAGATTAACGTGAGCTACTCCAACAGGGTCCACAAAAGATGTCTTGCTATGAGGTTAAGACCTGAGTGGTAGAAGAAACCATGACAAGAGTGATCTAGACAGAGATACAAAGTTTATGGGAATGAAAGTCTAGAAGTGGGAAAGTGTGTATGGCCTGTCAAGAACTAAAGGTGATTGTGCTAGATCATGGAGCACAAGGAGGACATGGCAAAGTAGGCTGGAGAAGATAAATCTGGACCAGGGCATGTAGTACCTGTGGGCCATGTGGAATGTTTTTATTTTATTCTCAGTGCAGCAGGTAGCTGTTGGAGACTCCTTGAGAAAACAGTGTCATTTTCTGATTTACATTTAAATAGTGATTTGTGGATGAGTGTTTGATCCTCAGCAGTTTTCTGAAGGCTTAAATAATAATGAAGCTTAAATAATAATGAAATGTACTGATGCTCTTTTCCACAGAGCCAATAATGTAATACAACCTATTCCCTTTTGTTTCTTTCACATTCAATTAAATTCCTGATGAGCAAGGTAACAACAGGTAAAGAAACTCTTGGTTACCAATCATCTCAAGTTTTAATGCATAGTCCTGCTGTAACCAGCAGTAACCCAACCACTATTCAGGATGTAGTCTCCTCAAAACATAAGGTAGTGAGCTGAGCACAGATGGGGGGAGACTGAGGGAAAATAAAACTGATAGGAAGTTAGAGAGGAGATCATCTGAATCTTATAAAGTTCAGTTTCAGTGGGGCTAATATATGAAAAGTATGATCCAGAGTGGAGGTCACTTGTTCAGTGCTCAGTGGTCTCTTGAGTCCAGAGATAACTGTCTATGTATTTGGTGTTAGATGTGAAGCCCATTTCTGGGTAGCCGTAGCTGGCAAGAGGAAGGCTGCCACTGTAGGTTAAGACTTATAATCCAGCGAGTGCTGCAGTGAACATAGGAGTGGGGCAGATGGCCATTCTTGTAGGTGGTTTTGCATTTGGGGACAGCTCCAGCATCAAGTTGCAGCAGAGGCTACTCCACTGACTTGTACGGAAGGAGCTCTCCGTGTACTTCTAGGCCAGGGTCTGCTTGGGTCAATGCTGGGCCCAGACTGAGCCTGCAGGTGTTAAGGTTAGCTTTGTTGGCAGCTGGATGGGATTGGCAGGATTTGGAAGTGTTCCTCAACCTTTGTCTTTCTGAGATGATTTCCCTGAGGAGGATCTTACTGCTTCTCTCAGGCGAGTGAAGATGTTAGTGCTCAGCTCTGTCAGTGGGAAGTATAACACTGTGGTTTGGTAGATGTGGTGGGACTCTATTTTGTTTTGGTATTTTAAATAATGCTCTTCCTCCTCCTTCTCCTGTTTCTGCATTTTCTTTCTCTCCCTTCCCTTTCCCACTTTTTATCCCCTTTCAGCCCTGCTTTCCCTTCTCTTCCTCCCCTTCCTTTCCTCCTTTTCCATGTTTGGCCTCTGCTCTTCCTCCCCCCTCCTTTTCTTTCTTACCTCCGCTTCCTCTCTACCTTCTCCCTCCTCCTCTTCTTTTTCTTCTTTAGTTCTGTGTTATCTGCCCACCCCCCTTCAAAGTGAAGGTAACAAGGGTAACACATTGACTCTTTATGTAGGTACATATGTCTTTTATTTGGAAAATTTATTCTGTTAAAATTTTTAATCAATCTCAAAAATGGACATTTCTGAGAGGAGCTATTAAGGTTAAAGAAGGCTCCTTGGAGCAGAGTTTATCATTGGTTCATAAAGTCATCTTGCACTTACACTCTAGATAAAGTCCCAAAATCTACAAAAGGCTATGGGCAAAAATATTCACCACTTATGAGCCACTAACTACACTGGGTACCTTGCCCCAAATCACCTTGCCCCAGGGAAGTCAATATCAGAACCCGTCTTAACGTCTCTTCTTAACATGTTACTAATTAAAATCCAAGGACATTCTAGGTGAGAGGGAGCTGGGTGAAAAGGACCTTTGTGAAGCTGGGATCAGAGTTTATTCTTGGTTAAAGTTTAGATAGGTTTTGGGTTAGGGCCCGATTAAGTTCTGGCTTAGCAATCAAACTGTGGGCAGGGTTAAGGGATACTCTAAAACCAGGGCTTAAATGCTCTGTGGTTTGCTGCAGATTCATTCTCTTTGGATATGTCGTCAATGTGTCACAAAGGTGAGAGGTTAGTCTGGGCTGCAATCTTGAAGGCTGTGGGATCCAGTGATTCTGACAGTAAGACAGCACTGATGTTGGCCACACTGCCCTTGGGAGTGGATCTAATGCCTGCTTTTGCTTATCTGAGACATTTCAAAGTGTCAGGTCAGAATGTCTCAGAGGATAAGAAAGTGATGATAGCTTTTTATTTCCCCCTGCAGTGGTGGGGGAAAATGTGATAATCCTGGGTGTGTTCAGCAAGACATGGATATCAGATAGGTTATTTCTGCCTAAGGCGCAATAGATCCCACTGCTCTGCATGTGTGGAGTAAAGCCTGAACTGAGGAACAGCACAGTGCTGACATTCATTGTGAAACACCAGTTCCCCAGCAGCAAACTTTCTGCTCAGGAAGAGGCAGCAAGTTATTCACAGCCTCCACATGGTGCTATATGGGACAACCAATGAAAAAAATAACCATACTGCTGAACTTTTTTCTTACATTTTCTTCTCAAAAAGTTCCATCCAGGACTGGCCACTGGTCATAAAGCAAGAGGATGAGACTGAAGTCAAAAGAAGCCCTCTGGAATTATAAGAGCCACAGGAAAGAGATCCCAAATAATCAAAGTATTCACTATAATAAAAAGATAATCCTGAGGCAATGACAGCACAGCACAAAGGGCCAGAATGGAGATTGAATCCTGACCAGGGCCCAACATGCTTTCCATCCCACCTGATGGGAAGAAGCTGAAATATCAAATACAGCATATTCTGAGTATCTCCAGTTAACTGTTCTGTTATGACTAATCAACAATTGTTAAGATTCCAGATTCAAATAAATACAAGAGATGTGATAAGAATAATAAAATAGAGGGTATTGGGGACTTTGAAGAATACATATTAATGTGAAGTCCAACAATTAGCTATTCGGTTCTGGCAGACTGTTACCATCTTAAAATCCAGAGTCAGTGTTAGCAGAACATTCAAGGTTTAAGAATAGCCATGTATCTAGAATTTAAATGGCCTATCTTGTTTTAATTATTTATTTATTTTTTTATGTTGTGATTTATCTATATTTCTTTTTGTCTTTATTTTTATTATTGGCACTATTACAGATGCCCCTATTCCTCCTACCCTTTGTCCATCTCCATCAGCCTCTGC
>VMDR010035178.1:0-10841 GCA_007922815.1 Macrotus californicus | reverse complement strand
AGGGGGGCAAATGCAGATAACTGTAGTTGAACAACAATAAAATATAATAAAATAATTAAAAATAAAGTTTTAAATATTGATTGATTGTAAAGGTGTGGGTTTATTTCTGGGCTCTCTATTCTATTCCACTGATCTATTTTGACTCTTATGGGCTTGTAGTATAGTTTGCTTTTAAATATTTTTTAAGTTGGCAACCCTATATTGATTTTCTCATTTAAAAAATGTATTGATTGGTGAAATCTAAAAGTCTGGAAATCACCATTTTATAGGCCAGTAAAGAGCAAGAAAATGGAAATTTGAGAGAAGATAACTAATGGAGCAGAGTCTTGGAAAGTGAGCTCTACAACACAGGGAGCAGTAAGATTTGAAGAATAGGGAAGACATCCAGCATAGGAAGAACTGTAACTACGTTTAGAGATGATGGTAAGGAAAATTTCTTTAGTAACTGAAAAGCAAGATCATATTAACTCAATATAAGCCTGGTAGTAGCAATTAGGTTTAGTAAATAAATAATGTAAAACAGTGAAGATTTGGAGCAACTTTTGTGAAGAATGGGAAAAAGAAATAGATCCAGGAATGAAGTGACAGACTAAAAAAATGGAGATGGTTTCAACACTAAACATCTTGATGAAGTCAAAGAATTAGTTTAGTGGAAGTAAAGGATGGAAAATGTATACAGAAACAAAGGAGGTGTGGTCAGAAGGTAGAATTTCTGAATTTATGATCTCATAACCAGCGTAAAGGCTCATTCATTGATGATGATGACACTAATATTAACCACTCTTTAAACACCCTAAAAATTAATTATATCTAATCATAACAACCATTAATATCAGTATATTACAAAGGAGAAACTGAGGTCATAATGAATTTTCAACAGAACTTATTTATTTTCCATTATGTCTTAAAGAGGTACTTCTGAAATTCATATAGAGTAGTCAAGAACCTTGCATTCTCAAGATAATTTTGAAAAAAATACATGAAAATGCTGGGAATTAACACCTATTTTGAAGGTGTAGCAACTATGACAGTGTGGTAATGTCGTACAAACAGAGCAATGGAAAAGAATAAACAATCTATGGCGTGTGGGAAACTGACTTGAGATTAGTGGCATTACAAATCACAGAAGAGTTAGACCATTCAACAAATGCTGCTAGCACAATGAACTGTTCATATATAAAAAAAATAAAATCAGATCTCTACTTCATGCACAAAATATAGGTTGATAAAAACCCTAAATATGAAGGATAAAATCTTAAGACTTTTAGCAAAAAGATAAATGAATATATTTGTGATTTTAAGGTAGAAAAGGATTTCTTAAACAGGAATCCCCAAAGCACAAAACATAAAGGAAATGATGAATAAATCTGAATACATAGAAACTAAATTTCAGTATAAGACAAGACACCATAAACAAAGGTCAAAGAAAAGGCACAGACTGGGAGAAGATATATAGAGGTCATACAAATATATAGTATTTTTATCCAGAAAACATAAATCAGTGACAAAGATAAGCAAAGCAATTGCAAAATGGGCAAAGATCCCAGAGATGTCCAGGAAACATTTGGGATTAGTAGTAGTACTAGAGAAATCTGGACTGGGAATAGAGATTTGGGCTACCTCAATTCATTGATCATATTTGAATTCATGGGACTAGATAAGCTTATAGAAGGAAAGCATGCAAAGAAATTAGACTCTAAGCCTAGCTGGGACAAAAAGCAGACAACAGATTACTGATCCTCACTCAAGTTTTAACAGTAAAAAATAACACCTTTAACTTTATTCACACAATGAATATTTTGTCTGGCCTTTTTGGACAACAGGGTATCTTTATATCTTTTAAAAATGTAGTCTAAATGTAAGATTTAATATTAACAAAACCAGATTTTTTTTTGGATACTATGTCAGAAAGTAATTAGATAAGCCTGTCACTTCTGTTTAGGACACTATTATCTTCAGCCCATTTCATGTATTGCCAAGAAGGGAGGGTTGTGGGAGTGAAATACAAATTTAAAAATGTAAGTAAAACTGTAGATAAATTTAAAGTAAAGGGTATCTAAGAAAAAAATCCCCTATAATCCACAAAAAGAATTTTTAAAAAACTGATGGGGTTAGAAACTCTCCTTTTATACATTAGCAAAGCTCATATAATGCCTCAAAAATGTCTAATGAAGGCACCCACATCTTCTCTAAATTAAAAAATAAAAAATGTTTCATCCATCATCCATACAGACTTCCACTCACTACATTTCTTCTACTTGGAAACAGCAAACCAACTATCCACATACACTGCTCAGGGAGAGTAAGTCACAGACACATACACAAAAACTACATATTACATAATTCCTTTTATATGAAGTTCAAGAATCTGCAAAGCAATACAGAATAGTGGTGGTTAGAAGGGGCACAAAGAAACTCTCTGGGATGGTGGATATAGTCTGTCTGTCTGTCTATCTATGATCTATCTATATCTACCTGCCTACCTATCTGGGTGGTGGTCACCTCCAATTGCACATCTGGCACATGAGCATTTTACTATGTTATTTCTCTTAATTGAGGTATATACATTTTAATTCCTTTAAAGACAAACTTCTTAGAAGCCTTAAGAATCTCACTCAACACAGCTTGTTTCACCCTTGTTGCAACCACAAAGCCCCTACCCTGGCTGGTGTGGCTCAGTGGATTGAGCACCAACCAGCCTTGTGAATCACAGGTCGCTGGCTGGTCCCCAGTCAGGGCACATGCCTGGGTTGTGGGCCAGGTACCCAGTTGGGGTGTGGGAGAGGCAACAGATTAAGGTTTCTCTCCCTCTTTCTCCCTCCCTTCCCCTCTCCCTCTCAAAAAGTAAATAAAAATACAATCTAAAAAAAAACCCCAAAACCAAAACCCCACAAAGCCTCTTGTTCTATTTAGTGGCATTCTTCAAGCTTTTCTTCCCCTACCGTGCCCCACTCCCAACCTTTGTCTACCTCAACCATCTCTCAAACGATGTCACTATATTTGATCAGCAGAGATTAAAGATAATAGCCAACGGAACAGTCCATAGGACAAGGATGTTTGGAATCATCATATTCAGGATAAACTAGCTCTAGGGTCCTTCTTCCTCCAAACCGAAAGAAAGCTCGCTAAAGGAAATTGAAAGGAAATCCTAATGTGAACGCCAACCTTTTCATCACCACTTTGAACATCGCATTTATATTGCTCGAGCTCATGAACGTGTGAAACTTTATCTAAATATCTTCATAAATTTCTATTGTAATTGTACTTTGACAATTCTGAACAGGGTAAAATGATATACAATCAGTTTATCTAGATTCCAATTAACTCTCTTATTGATCATTATTTTTTTAGGCAGTGACCATCACAAACATTAAATTTAAACAATCCAACAAAAAGGGGCTTTAAACAAATTCTCCCTTTCTCACTTAAAAATGAAAATACCAAGGGAAAAATATAAAAACAAGAAACGTATTTATTACAACTGGCTGTTTACATTAAGTCATACAAAATGAAAACTGATCAAAGTTGGCAAGTGAAGTTCAGAATTGTAATGAGATACTGAATTAGGGTCACACGACATACACAAAATGCAATCATCCAGTGCATTACTTGGGATATTTCACTTCAAAATAAAAACATGAAACAAAGTCATGTCAAGGAGTGTGTTTCAAGGGCGTAAAGCTATCTCTTCACACCCCTCAATTTTTAAAAAGATGTTAATAAAAGTAACAAAAATGAAAGATCTTCACAGGTACTTTAGATTGTAGCAGAAGCCCAGCAACAACATATAAAGGAAACCCTAAGGCTTTCTATTCTATTATGTTCCAAGTTTCAGTGAAACGAAAAAAGAACTGATCTGCAGAAGGAATTGAAAGTATCTAAGGAAGAACTATCACGGGTCTTGTCTGTGTAGGAAAAATCTCAGGGCCTCGGGTCAAGGCTGCACTAAATTACAGAGGCGCAGAGCTGTAAGCATTTTAATTAAGGTAAAATATTTTAACTTCTTTTTTAAAAAACCTGTACTGCAGGGGTGAGGGAGCAGTTAGGCACCGTAGGGGTGGGGGTGGCGGTCCTCTTAGGTGAGTGTTCCATCCTACGGCACCCAGCCTTGTTTTGGAAGAACAGGCCAAGACGGGGGGGGCGGTGCAGAAATAGAGACACGTGGGGAGAACCCACTTTTGAAAGGCACTTTCACGTTACAAAGCACTCTCACATGGTTTAGCTCATCCGACACAATATCCTTTCCGCAGACCTCCAGTGTGTACAGACATAAAAGGCCCAACGCGAAGGCCCTCTTCGAAATCCAGACGCTGGGAGATTCCACTATACACCACACCCGCTCTGCTGCCCCAAAGCCCACGGCCTCCCCCGACCCCCTCGGCGTCCGCCAGCCCGGCGTACGCGTCACTCGCCCGCTGCCAATCAGCGCCGAGCAGGTCACCTCCTCTAGGGTCCCGCAGCCCCGCCCGCTGCCGGTAACAGGACTTCAATTGCCCGCTGGCCAAGTCCGGTCTCCGCGCAGGCGCAGCAGCTCGGCTGGCAAGGCAGAAGCTCGGGAGCGGACGCCGCCGGCGAGGATGGTGCTGGAAAGTGTAGCCCGCATCGTGAAGGTGCAGCTCCCCGCTTATCTTAAGAGACTCCCAGTCCCCGAGAGCATTACCGGGTTTGCCCGGCTCACAGGTAACCCCCACCTTCAGCCGGTACCCATCCTCTGCTCTTCCCCGGCGGGGGCGGGGTTGGGGAGGTGGGGGACGCTGCACGTCTTCGGGTCAAGGGGCGGAGCGGCGCGCGCGGAGTGGCTCGGCACCTCGTGACCCTGCTAGCGCGCGCAGGCGCAAGTGCGGTGGAGCGTGTGTGATGCCACCTTTTCGTTCGAGGGTCTTTAAGGGTGCTTGTCCACGTCGCTGTCTCCCGCATTTTTCCGTTTTTTTTCCCCCCAAGAAGCTGCTGAGTTGGGACCTAGCTCGTCTTAGTCATCTCCATCACTCTCCGCAGTTTGCTTTGTTTATTTTAAAGCAGAATAGGTCATCGTTATCCAGGCCGCTGTGTATCAGGCAACAACAGCTGTGGGCTGGATTTTTACCTTCAGCGAGTGGGTGTGAGTGTGTGTGTGGGAGAGAAGCACAGGCATACACGGGATATGTGTAAGGCACTTTTGTTTAGTAAGAAAATTAGAAAATGATCTCAATTCCTGTAGGGGAGAGATGACCTATCAAGAGGGCATTTGAGGTCGCCTCCGTTGCTATGGGTGTGGAGTGGAGGCAGTTGAGGTTAACTCGCCCAGTAGGAGAGAAACGTTAGCCAAAAGTGTTCATAGGCCAGTACAGTGGCCCACATTTTAGAAAATGAAATTTAACGAATATGTGTGACATTATGTACTTAAGGTCCCTCCTTAAAAAAAAAAAAAAAAAAAAAAAGCCCACAACTCAGGACTTAAAATCTAAAGGGATAAAATTTTCCAGAATGAAGGCAACATTTGGAAGATTTTGTTGGATTCTGAGCATTACAGTGTAAGTGGGATATTTGTAAACCAGACTGGAGAGATTGATTAGGATGATAAGGGGAAAAAAGCCATATTGATTCAGCAAACACTGAACTCATGTTCTGAGTATCAAGGGGTGTTAAGCATGAATTAAAGTAATTTTGAAGTGAAGAGTCTTGCTTAGCTTGGACCAGTGTGGAGATCTGTTTTAGCTGACTTAAAATACAGCGCTTGGAAGGCTGACTGGATGATTTATTTTGTGTAGACCAAAAGATAGCTAGGACTAGATTAATGAAAATTGTTTGGAAATGGATTTCAACTCCAATATAAGGAAGTTTAAAACTTTTTTTTTCCATTAAACAAAACTTTCCCCCAATAGGGTGCCTTGGGAGGTAGCCCCTCTCAGATTTAAGAGGAAGAAAAAAAAGGGCGAAGTCTGGTAGGCAGATAGGTTTAGATGGGGAAACTAGATGACTGTTAAATCTAGAGATTTTTTTGAATTATGGACTGAAACAGTCTCTCTGTAGATAAATGAATTATGAGATGTTAACATTTTAGATGTTAAAGGTTTTGGTAATTGATTTGAATAGAAACCGTGGTAACTGAATAATGGGCATTAAAAAGAAGTACCTAAATATCAGAAGCCACAGAGAAGTAACATAAAATGAAAAAGCTGTTTCAAGGCAAGTGTCTATAAACATCAGTGTCGTCCTTTGATCCCACCAGTTTATTCTCATAGAATTGCAGCAATTATGCTGCAGTAAATTATGCAGTAAAACTGTTTTTCCCCTTTATCATTTCTTTTACTTAAGTACTTTACATATTTTCATTTATTCCCCATCTTGTTCTAATAACTATGTAATTGTATTTTAAATTAAGGTCACAGTAGGCCTAACCATTTCCCTGCTGCTGGAAATTTGGAATGTTTACATAAATACATTTTTTGTTCATAATGTTTAGTGGTGAGTAGCCACGTACCAATACCAATTGTTATGTTATTTTTTTCTCTTTTGAATTATACCCTTGGGTATATTCACTAAAATAATAATACCAAGTCAAAAAGATATGATTATTTTGTGACATTTGTGCTCATTTGCCAACGTACCATGTTAATAATTTGCATAAGTTAACTGCTGAATTTTTAACCCTTTCGGTACAAGCGCCGGATATATCCGGTGCCCATCTGATGGCCTGTGTGGACGAGCGCTGGATATATCCAGCATCCACCTGTATATAATTTTTATAAATTTTACTTATATAACTGATAGAATTTTATATAACTATCTCTTAATGTTAAAGTTACAAACAACATTTGGAAAAAAAGCATTGTTCTATTAAGCATAGATCTTACATAAGGTTAGGAAAGTCTTCACACAAAGGAGGACTGACCACGTGCTATGTGCGCGTTTTCGGCGCGGCACCTTGTGCAGCGGGAGTGTCGTGGCGGAAAGAGCGCTCGTACCGAAAGGGTTTTAACAGTTACGAAAGAAAAATGACCTTCTAATTCCCTCCTCAGTCCTGAATTGTGTGTGTTAGTTCTGATGGTGGACAGTTTTGTCTTGGTTTTCACTTTTCTGTTGATAGAGTATAGTGGAAGCAGATTAGAAAATGTGACATTTGATTTTAGTGGCCAGAAGATTTTACAAGTGTGTGTTTTTTCTTGAAGGTCCCTCCTGTCAACAAATATTTAATTTCTATTAGAGGCAGTAAGGAAACTCAACCTAAATTTCTCCTTAATGATATATAGTAACTTCCTTTTCAAAGCTCTTAAATATTTAATGTGAGGACTGTTTCTCAGAAATATGAAAACCCTGGTAAATATGTTAGTGCTACATATTTAACCTAAGTCCCGTTACAGTGTCTACATTTTAGTTCTCATTGTATTGCTTGTTTGTTTAGGAAACAGTAACATGCTTGTACTAACTGCTTTATGAAAAAGTAGAGGTAGCCTGTTTCACACTAGACAGTGACAATTGTAGCAGTTGTAGAATCTGGAAGTACTGTGGAAGAAAAGCTGTTTTTACCAAGTCTCCACTAGCTCACGTCAAATAGCTAATGACATTTGGCTCTCTTGAATGAGCTACTTTTTGAATCCATACTTAGACTTGGTTGAAATAAAAACCTGAAAGATAACTTTCAGCAATTGTGTAAATGTCTAGGAGTGCAAATGTTTTCATTTTCTATCTGAAAATTGGGGCAAAAAAAGTTACAGTTCACATTATTGCCTGTTTTTCCTTCCCTATTTACATCCAGCAGTTTCAAAAAAAAACAAATAATTGACTCTCTCATGGCGACTCTGCATTCTTAATTAAACACTTGGAGATCCTTTACCATACTGTTTACAGACGGTCCTTATCTAGCAACAACAACTTACCTGTTTTAGTTTAGGTCACATTTTTAAGAGTGAGGCTTTTAAGATAAATTTGTATAGTGTAGTCTAATACTTTGACCTTTGGAAAATTCTTTCCCTCTTATATAAACTTTTAAAATAAAACAACAAAAAACATCTTCCCATTCTAAAGTCAGAAAATGATTTCCTTCTAGATTTAAAAACTTAGGAAATTTTGAATATTCAAAATTCTCCCCCACTTGCACTAGTTTGCTTCTTTGAAATGGGATGAGTTTGATCCTAAAGACAATGTTTTTTCCAAAGACACAAACATGTCGGAGCTGACAGCTTTCAGGGCATTAGCTCAGTTTATCTCAAAAGGGCCGATTTTGAACAGAGAACTGAGAACTGCAACAGCGTTGAAAACATGTCTTTCCACAAAAAGACAAACAAGCGTGTTCATAGCAGCTTTTAATTTTTAATAGCCCCAAACTGGAAGCAACCCAAGTATCTACCAACAGGAGAATGGATAAACAAATTATGGTATATTCACAGAGTAGAATGCTAGTTAGCAATATAAAGGGATGAATTACTGATCCACGGAAGAATAAAAAAATTTCATGTGGAGTGTAAAAAGCTTTGGTTACAGAAATCAGTGGTTGGAGATAGACTAGAAAGGGGCAGGAGAATCTTTCTGGGATGATGGAAATATTTGACATATTTTTACACATTTTTCAGTGGAGGCTGCAGGGTTGTGTAATTGTCACAAACCAGAGTTAAATACCTAAGATGGTTTATTGTATGTAAATTGTACCTTAGTTATTTTTTTAAACAAATGGAACTGAAGTTGAGTTTTCTCAATAAGAAAGTGTAATTAAGTTCAAACTGAAAAGTTGCATTTATTGACAAGTAAATAATAAAGGTCATTTCTGAAAGAAGAATTTTATTTTAGAAAACTTTTTTTTTGAGAATTTGGGAACATATTTACATCATTCTCATAAATTGTAAATGTTTTTCCCCCCCCTTTCTAATTTGGCCAACTGTAGTTAAAAGTCAATGTAATTAAACATTATAGTAGCCAGTGCAGCGGTAAATTTTGGTCTAATTAAAACACTGAGTGGTTCCCTTTTATATCAGCTTTTCATAACCTGGCACCTGCTCACTTCTACTCACTTCTGCCCTCTTCTCTGTCTTTCTGCCCCAGCAGCACTGAGCATTGGTTTCCTACACTTTCCTTGTGCCCTAGCTCTGTGCCCTTACCTCTTGTGTTTCCTCCTTTGGGTTGTAGCTCCTCCTGCCATCCGCCTGTTAACTGCTGTGCTCTGACTCATCTTTCAGAAACTGGTTTAGGTGTCAAGTCCTCCTCTCTCCTCAGCCCTGCAAATAGTTAATCACTTCATTCTCAGTATTGCTTGTTTATGATTGCACATACTACACAGCACTGTAATCCCTTTTTATAGATCTACACTCCATACTAGATGGAACGCCCCGTGGGGCTACGGGCTGTGTCTTCTCATCTCTTCTAAAATAAACGCTCCACCAGAGCAGGGCCTTGTCTATCAGCTTGTATCCCTAGCACCTAGTACAGTATTTAGATTGTGGTGGCTCCTTCGCTTGTTGAACAGATGAATGAATTACTGCTATTCCTGTTTTACAGACCAGAGAAACCTGACTCCAAGTGTATGAAAACCTGGATTTATACAATAGATAAACTGTGACTTAGTTATTTGAAACCCTGCTCTGTGCTGGGCACTGTACATAGGGACAGAAAGACAGTTGCTGCATTTGCTTTTAGCACAGTATCCCCACATAGTAGGCACTTAATGATTGCATGGTAAAAAGTTGAAAAGATTGTTTAACAATAAATAGCATATTGATCAGATTTCTTCATTCCGATGTATTTATTGGGCATTTAAATTGATGAAAGAGCTCAGAAAGAAGGGATTGTATAAGAGCAAACTTTATAGAGTGATGGAAATACCCTATATTTTGTTGTAAGTGGTATGTACAGGTCTGTAAGTTGAAAAATTCATCAAATTGGACATTTAACACAAAGTTCAACAGGCTGAACACTAAATTATGCCTCAATATGAAATAGAATAACTTGAGCCAAGGATTATTTAGACACCAAAGTTACAGTGGTGATGCAGACAGAGAAGGCCCCTGCCCTTGTAGGTCCTCTGTTGTGACTGGGGGACATGACAGGTGGGCATAGCCCTTACATTCATGTTTCCAAAAGATATTAAAGAATTTAAAAATGCTTCTAATTAATAATATTAAGTGAAAAAGGTAGGATATAGGCTGTATATACAATACAATATCAATTTTGCACAGCATAGAAATATAAGAAAATATTACTCTTGATGGGTGAGTTGAAAGTTACTTTTTGTTTTTATATTTTTCTAAATTTTTAAAAACACTATTTTTGATAATCCTAAAACAAAAATATGCTGTACAAAATATACATTATACCTAACAGTAGGTAACACTTTCTTTTCTTCACAGTATCTCTAATATCTGCAGTAGCTCAACAGCAAACAGGTTCATACAGCTGGTCTTAGAAGTTCTTTTTGCAGTTCCGTGTTTGATTTTTGTGTATTTCATATTTCTTTACTAAACTCAGCATTAATAAAGTGATTTCTAATTTAGTTTTATAGACTGCATTATTTTCCTTTATAAAACTTTTCTGTAGTTAAAATGAAATTTATCATTAAGAAGCAGATTGTACTAAAACTGTTGTGTCAGCTATTACTTTGTTGTAGGAGATAATAGTGTCTTTCATTACTTTGTATTAGTGATTTCCAACTGGTGTGCAGCAAGAAGTTTAAAACATGCAGTACCTGACTGTTTAGTCAGGGCCACTGACCTCTTTTCCCTTATATTGTCAAATAAAAAATGAAAACAACCATCTGGTATGAATGAATCAAAATTACACCTGTTTTGGGTTTTTTTTTTTGTCAGATGGGCAAAAAATATATATTTGGTGTGTCACAGAATTTTAGTAATTTGTTTATGTGTGCCATGAGATGA
>VMDR010035177.1:0-10842 GCA_007922815.1 Macrotus californicus | reverse complement strand
AATTTTTGTTCCAGAACTGGTCGATTTTATTAATGTTTTTCATTCTATAGGAACGACTTAAATGGGTCCTATTTTCTTCAACAACACCTTTTATTAAGCCAAGCTTAAAAGCCTGTTTGACAACGTATTTGTAGTGTTTGGTGATACAGAACCTTAGTTCATAAATACACCATCTCATTACTTCAGGTGCTTGGACTTAGCTCTTCGTACAAAAACCATAGAAATGCTTAAAAATCAATCACTCATGTCTTAGATCTATAACTTGTCTGAGCAGTGATTTAGTTCTTGAAGACACAGATGTAATTCATAGCAAAATGTGGTAGAAAAAAGTAACCTCCAAAAAAATGCCAGGATAAATGCCCAAATCAAGTGATATGAAAGTAAGATTTTTATTGTGGATACAGTGGACATGAAGTAGAGGTTCTTTTATGATTAATATTATGTTTGTTCATAGAAACTAAAAATTAGGTAATATTACCCTAAATAGATATTTAAGAATGACTCAAAATTGAGAAAGTTGTGTTTTTAATTGTTCCTCCTAGTGATAATATTTTTATTAGTTTCAGTTTTTATCTTTTCAGTTTTTCTTTATACAAATGAAGGTAAATGCAGTAGATATTCTTATTTTCTCTCTTTTATACTAAAGTAGCATACTGTATACAGTGAATTAAAAAATACACTCTATACACTGTTCTGCACCTTACTTTTATCGCTTAATGATATGACCTTTAGATCTCTTTACATCAATGTGGGGATTTGCCTCATTGCCTTTTACAGCTGCATGGTATTCCTTCAAATGGGGATGCTTTAGTTATTCACCCACAACTTGACTGGTAAATACATGGGTTGTTTATAATCTCTAAATTTTCAAATTATGCCACAAACCAATAAACTCATACATATGTGCTTTCATAATAATGAAGGAGGTTGTGTAAGATGTATTCTCAGGAGAGAAATTGCTGGGTAAAAGGGAAAATATGTATTTTTGGTAGACACTGCCGATTCCTCTTCATGTGGGGTTATATGCTTTTGAGCAAGTTTTAAAGAAAATAAATTATATGATTTACTACCTTTCTTGCCAATTTCAACTCCAATTAAATCTAACCTTGGTCCCACTCAAAATTTTAAAATACAGATTCCTTGCTAACCAATTTTTAATCTCTACCAGAGATAGATCCCCACTTGTCTCTAGTATATCAAGCTAATATTTAATATCTTTTAATGTCTAATGTCAAAAATCAATCCAAGTGACTTTCCTCGACTCCTCAGAGGTTTCTCATCAACATCACAACCTCTAGATCTAATTAGTCTACCTGGTAACTGATGATAATAATCAGTGCCAGAATCTAGCATAAACTTCTTAGATCACCTGTTTTCTCTGCTCCGTGTTAAGATATCTTAAGAACTAGCTTTTGGGCTGATTGATACAGCTTATTAAACCATAGTTCTTCTTTCCTTTAAGACATGACAAGAGTCCCTCAGTGCCCTCCTGTGTATTCATGCTGGCTGCAAGGAAAAATGGCCAGATATGGGTGTGTGGTCAGAATGTGGAGAGGGTGGACCCGAACACGCAGAGGGCTACACCTTCTGTTGCGTTTAACTAGAGGTTCACGAAAAGAGCTCTGACCTAGAGGCAAAATTCCTAGGCCTGCGTCCTCTCCATGACGCTGAACAAGTAGGAGCTTAGAGCGAGTCATGAAAAAGTGGGCTGGAATACTCATTTCCTCTGGCAGGGCAAGCTATAACAGTACCCTAAACTTCTCTCATCCTCCTTGGCCTTGCTCCGTGTTTAGAATGAATTGCCAAGAGAAGGAAGAAGCATGTCTTTTTGTCAAAAAAAACCCACATAATTTTTAAAAATATTCTATTTTCTATTACAGCAATAGACTTCAATATGATGAAAATTTTAAAGAGCCCAACAGCATATACAATGTCCACAACCAAGGAAGAACCAAAATCACCAAAACCAGCAAAGAAGGTTTGGATAATTTTTTATTAAATAATATATTTTTTTAAGTTTTTACTTCTTTAATTTGTAACATACTAAGTTGAACAGCTTCGTATAGGCAATGTTGGTTATTTCCTACTTGATATATATCTTACAAAAAATTTAATGATTGAAGTCATTTATTGGGAAATTAATCTTAATATTAAAAAGTCTGTTTTTTCTAAAAAAACATCCTTATCTCTAATGAGTAAAAAAGGCATAGCATTTGTCTTTTCTCACACTTCTGGCACTACTTGTCCTTGGATTGCATACAAACATGGCTCTGATCTCAGTAAACATCAGTCAAAGCTGCTGGGGAATCTTCAAACGAGTTTTTAGTCATAGTTGACCCGTCCCCACCTCTTAAGCCGTGGTCCTGGAACAACTGGCTACATGTAGACACTGTTACTCTTAAGTCTTTAACGCTATGTTTCTCCACTTTCCTGAAGGTGCCTTGGGTTGCTTTAGTCAAGGCTTGATGAGGTTATAGGCTTGAAATTCTGAATTTGATCTCAACTTGTGAGACAATTAGATTTTAAATCTATTGAAGTCTTTATTGTTAAAATTATGTCTGCATTATCTAGTCAAGCCTGGCCATTATTTTAAATTTTACATTATGCCTATATAAAAACCACTTTCTCAAAGTCAGTACTCACACATTTCCTGGTCTCTCATAATCCAGGTAGTTAGACTCTCTTCCAACCTTCACAGTGCTGCCAAGGATAATTTGCAAGTACCAAAGACAGAAACTGGTGATCTCTAGGCATCAGTTTGGGATTGATGACAATATCACACCTTTTTTGGTGGGGGTGGGGGGTGGTCGTTGCTAGAGTTAGAAAACAAGGAAATGTAATAGAAATGGTATATCTGATCTTCAGCAAGCACTAGAAATGGTCTTTTATACCTTACTTACAAGTTGAGGAAATACGAACAGATGGATTTGTAACTGACTGTACAACCTTCTTCAGGTGACACTATTAAGAATAGAAAGCAATGCAGATCCATCTCTGGTAGTACACCATATTGTTGCCTTGTTGGCCCTGTTCCGTGCACACTACTTTATCAACAATTTGGATAAAAATATGCTTGCCAGTTTTATTAGAAATGTAGAAGCCATAAACTTGGAAGAATTATTAATACATCAGATGACCAAAAGTTCACGACAGGCTAGTGTGAAAGGCCTGATCTTAGAAAATAAACTCTTATTGTAGAAAAAGTATAGAGGTCCAAAATTATAACTGCAGAGAAGCAGTATAATAAAGCCTTGGCTTAGGGGCATCTGAAAAGATTTGGGGATTATATTTAACAGTAACGTGTATGCGTCAACATTAGAAGTTGTTGACTCCAAAATCTACTGTTTTCTTGGCTATTTAAATAGACATGTGGCTCTTTAAATAGACACTCTTGACTATTTAAATAGACTCTACGCTGATTTGACAATCATTGTGCATTCATTTTGGAGAACTGCATTGTAAAAGGGTGTAGGCAATCAGAAGCATTCTGAGCTGCATTTGACCAGAATGATGAAGGGCTCTGAAACCATATTGTTTGAGCAATGGTCAAAATACTTAAAGATGTTTCGACTGGAAAAGAAAAAACCCTGGAGACCTTATCAACTGTTTTCAAATATGTATAGAGCTACTGTAGCAAAGCAGGATTAGACTTTTCCTGTGAGGCTCAACAAGTTTTTTACCAAGACATTTTTTATCTTTACTAAGAAGTGAAAGGTATAGGGAGACATTTTAGTTCAGCATAAAGAAGTTTTTAGGCTCCAGGGTTGTCCAAATGCTGGGTGGGTGCCTGTGGGTTTCCAGTACCCATAAGGGCATTGGCAGGACACACATGAGAACATCAAAAATCAAAGTTTGGTTTTGTAGTCATTATCAGCAATTATTCTTTAATAAATTAACAGAAAAAGAATTCAGCGCCGAAACCATTCCTGGGACTATCTGGTTCACCTCTTGTGATCCTTTCAAAGTTTGTAGGATTGCTTGGTTCTTCCAAATTAGTACCAAGCTGTATTTTGATGATAAAAGAGCTCTTTGTGGAATCAAAGTTCTCTGACGATTTTCGGTCTTACTTTTGTGGGGTTAATGGAAGCAGGGGGACTTCTGGTTAGTTGTTTTGGCTATTTTGAATATTTCTAGCAAGAGTTCTTTGGGCAACATGGGACCTTCTGCTCTAAAATATCTAAGGAAGTAGCTAAGGCTCCACAAAACACTGAATTTGCATTTAATATCTAGTTCTACTCTTGCCTGCTTAAACTATCCTTAAAATATCAGGGATCCTCACAGAGGAAGAAGGAGCTGTGAACTGGGGTTTTTTTAAAGTTGAAAACTGATAACCACAGGAAAAAATAACAGGAATGTCTATTTGTAGTACTTTAGTAAGATAGATTTTATCTTATAATGCATAAGACAAAAGCCTGGAAAGGGGTCATAAAATGATCTTTTGAGACAGACAAAATTTCCTTTTGGTCCAAATGGAGTTTGGCCTGGTTTTGCATGTAATTTAAAGATCAAGCTAGAGATAACCCGAGGTAAATTCTTATGAAAGATTAAGATGAAGGAAATATCAGATGTATTTGCCTCGTGGAAAACACATCTGATATTGACATTTAGTTTTCACCATCAAAGAATTTCTTTTGGTTATCATAGTACCATTTTTAAAAATAATTCTGGAACAGCTATGAATGAATACAATTTAAAAGTGACCCTAAGTAAAGGAAACACAAGAGAATTTTATGCATCCGTAAAAGCAAATGAGAATAAAATCTTATTTCCCCACAGAAAATGGAATCAATAATAAATCTCTCATTTGGTATTACAAAAATTGAGAGACGATTTCACATATGAGTAGTTGCTATACTGACCGTGTTTTCCACAAGAAGTCAATGATAGGCTCTTGGAGCAACTATATTTCTGATTGTTGTTTCCCTGACATGGAATTCGTGGTCAACATTTTTTTTTCCCATCAGCCCTTTGGTTGGGTTATCCAGCTGCCTCTCACCTCCTTTGTTCAAATGAGAAGTCAGCTGTTAATCCTAGTAAGGTTTCCATACATATGTTGTTTTTCTCTGGCTGTGCTTGAGATTTTTCTTTTTGTCTTTGTTTCAACACTTTGACTATGATATGTCTGGGTATGAATTTATCCTACTTGAAGGTAAGCCTCTTGGATATGTTTTTCATAAAATTTGGGAAGTTTTAATCATTATTTCTTCATATATTTTACAAGCACTTTTTTCTAGGTCTCTGTATTTTCTTCATTCTTTTTTATTTCTGTTCCTCAGACAGAATAATCTCTATTGACCTATCTTCAAGCTTGCTGATAAAGCAAAAAGTTAAGAGAGCTTTACCACACATACTCATAGATTCATACATTAGTAAATTTCTTTAATGAAGAAGATGCTTTGCAGAATTTACTTTCATTTATTTTAATATACTATATGGTAATTTTATTTATAGTTACAATGTCATTACAATTTATTTATAGGTCTTTAAAAACACACAAAATTAATAACTGACTTTGTTTTCTTCCTCCTCTCACAGTCCCATTTTAGTAGCAGTGGTCCAGAGTTTAACCGTGTGCTCTTCAATTTTGGAGGTCAGAGTCCACTCATTTTATATTACCTTAAGATGCATCAGCTATCTGGAATTTCTAAAGCCCCTAGACAAACCAAGGTTAAATTCACTGAAGTATCACGAGAACCATATCCTTTTTTTAAGCTTTGCTTTAGTTCAAAACTTTTTACTAAATGTCTCAATTAAGAGAAAATTAATGCATTTTTAACCAATGCTTTTATTTAGCATTTAATTACATTCAAAAACTTTTGTAGCATATTTGGTTAAATTATTTACTCTTTTAGATCTAAGGCTGTGATTTTGCATGTACAAAAAATAAAACATAAAACCTAGGAACCTTAAAAACTGGTATATTTAGCTCTTTAGTAGAAGACTGTCTTTGCATCTTTCTGTTCAGTGTTCAATTTCAAACATTTCTCAGAACTGTGAGTAATGGACTTCTAGGCTTCTCCAAAGGAGAGTTTCAAACATATTTCAGCTGTGGAATCCTTTGTTCCAGTGAAAATTTATCAAAAAACTTAATGCATAAAGTATAAAATAAATGAAATTGGAGCTCTTCGGTTGCAGCAGGGGTGGGGGGCCCAGAGTGCTATTTACACTCCTAGGTTCCCTTTGCATAACCCATCCTGGCCCAGGCCTTGCTGGGGACTCAGATGAACCCCAGAGGGACCTAGCACTGTGCTCTCCAAAGTGGAGCACACCCAGCTCTGGGTAGAGAAAAAATACCTCAAGACTCTTATGTACATGTATGTATCTTGAAAAAGAAAAAGAGAAGTTTTACTTTATAAATATTTAGTGAACCTAAATAGTGAAGCAAACCTATAGTAAACCTATTTAGTGAAGCACCCTCACCCAGCTGATATTTCAGTCTGCCTTCTACCATGTTGAGGGATGATGATGGCATCTTTGCTCTTGTGCTGTTTTTTGAGCACCACAACGTAGTGCTGATTTCTTTTTTTAAAATATATTTTATTGAGTATGCTATTATAGTTGTCCCATTTTTTTTTCTCCCCTTTATTCCTCTCTGCCCTGTATTCCCCCTCCCACCATCATTCCTCTATCTTAGTTCATGTCCATGGGTCGTACATATAAGTTCTTTAGCTTCTCCATTCCACTATTCTTAACCTCCCCCTGTTATTTTGTACCTACAATTTATGCTTCTAATTCCCTGTACCTTTTTCCCATTCTCCCCCCTCCCCCTCCCTTTCCCCCTCCCCTTCCCCTCCCCGCTGATAATCCTCCATGTAATCTCTATTTCTGTGATCCTGTTTCTGTCCTACTTGTTTGCTTAGTTCATTTTTGTTTTTGTTTTTTTAGGTTCATTTGTTGATAGTTGTATTTGTTGTCATTTTACTGTTCATAGTTTTTATCTTATTCTCTTTCTTAGATAAGTCCCTTTAACATTTCATATAATAAGGGCTTGGTGATGATGAACTCCTTGAACTTGACCTTATCTAGGAAGCACTTCATCTGCCCTTCCATTCTAAATGTTAGCTTTGCTGGATAGAATAATCTTGGATGTAGGTCCTTGCCTTTCATGACTTGCAATATTTCTTGCCAGCCCCTTCTTGCCTGTAAGGTTTCTTTTGAGAAATCAGTTTATAGTCTTATGGAAACTCCTTTGTAGGTAACTGTCTCCTTTTCTCTTGCTGCTCTTAAGATTCTCTCCTTATCTTTCATCTTGGCTAATGTAATTATGATGCGCCTTGGTGTGTGCTTTCTTGGGTCCAACTTCTTTGGGACTCTCTGAGCTTCCTGGACTTCCTAGAAGTCTATTTCCTTTGTCAGATTGGGGAAGTTCTCCTTCATTATGTTTTTAAATAAGTTTTCAGTTTCTTGCTCTTCCTTTTCTCCTTCTGGTACCCCTATGATTTGGATTTTGGGATGTTTAAAGTTGTCCTGGAGGTTCCTAAGCCTCTCATTTTTTTAAAATTCTTGTTTCTTCATTCTGTTTCAGTTGAATGTTTATGTCTTCCTTCTGCTCCAAACCACTGATTTGAGTCCTGGTTTCCTTCGCATCAATGTTGGTTCCTTCTACATTTTCCTTCATTTCACTTTTCATAGACTTCACTTTTTCCTCCATTTTGCGAACAAACTCAACCTTTTCTGTGAGCATCCTGATTACCAGTGTTTTGAACTGTGCATCTATTAGGTTGGCTATCTCTTCATCATTTAGTTGGGCTTTTTCTGGAGCTTTGATCTGTTCTTTCACTTGGGCCTTTTTTTTTTTTTTTTTTTTTTTTTTTTTTTTTTTTTTTTTTTTTTTTTTTTTTTTTTTTTTTTTTTTGGTCTCGGTGCATGTGTTACGTAGTAAGGGGTGGAGCCTTCGGTATTCACCGGGGCTGGGCAACCCACATCGCTGTGTTGTGGCACTGTATGTGGGGGAGGGGTCTGAAAGGGAACAGTGCTGCTTGCTGGGCTCTCAGCTGGCTTTCAGTCACTTCCCCTGCAACCCACAAGCAAATTGGGCCCTTCTAATACTGATTCCTGGGTGGGTGTGTTTATGTACATTTTAGGACCCTGTGGGTCTCTCCAAGGAACTCTCCTATGAGGCTGGCAGTTTCTCCTGCCACCTGAACCCCCACAGGTTTTTTCAGTCAGAGGTTTTGAGGCTTTATTTCCCTGCACTGAAACTGTGGGTTGCACAGTCAGTCTTGCTCCCCAGTTGTTCCTCCCAGTTTATCTTCACACAAATGTGGGACCACCCAGTCTGCCAGCTGCCACCTTGCTATAAGTCCTCTCCACCCCACTGCCCATCTCCACCCCTCCTACCAGTCTGGATGAATGTTTCTTCTTTAACTCCTTGGTTGTCAGACTTCCATACAGTTCAAGTTTCTGGCAGTTGTGGTTGTTCTTTCTTTCAAAATGTGTTATTATCCTTCTTTTGGTTGTGCAAGGAGGCAAAGTGTATCTACCTATGCCTCCATCTTGGCCAGAAGTCCCATAGTGCTGTTTTCTTTGGGGATTAAGCAGATTTTTAGATTTTGTCATCTAGTTTTAAGTAAATTAACAACTCACTAGTGGAGCAATAGCTTTAAAAGATTTATGAAAATAACTATGGATTGATGATAATATTTACGGTGTAAGAATAATTTTTTTTTAATGGCAAGCAATATTTCTCCTACTCCTTGAAGGAGCTCATTTTCAGCCATGCTAAAAGATAAAATCAGTGGTGATGCATTCAGTCCTGCCAAGATGTGAGCCATAAATATAAAAATAAATGTTCAAAAAGACTATCTGTAGTACGGATATACATCGTTTTATAAACGATGAACCTAGCACTGTAAGTGTATGGCTTGCTTCTCAGTATTATCAAATGATAGTATGCCAGTTTAATTTGCAAGGCATTTGTAAACCAACTGTCTAGACATCCTTACAAATATCTACAATTTGAGGACTAAAGGTTGAGTGGGCCATTAATAAATGTTAAATTTTATTTTAAAAAATATTTCATCTCGCTTTTTATTTGTATACTGCATAAGTTTATAATTTGCAGGCTATATTAATACAGATTGATGTGTCTATAACTTATAAATTTAAAATAACACCTATGTGGGAATGTGCTCCATAGCTTGTACTCATGGGACATGTGATCAAGAGAGTGTGGAGGGCACGGCTCCAGCAGCTTCCCGGCACTCTCCCCAGGGTACTGCTTCCCCCACATTTCAGTCAAGACAGTCTCCGGAGCCCCACTGACCACAGGCACATGGAATTAACTTGAATGGCTCAGGAACACAAAAGAAAAGCAAACAATAGGGCTAACTCGGTCTGTTTTAACGCTTGTAGCTTCAGTAATGATGCAAGGGTTGTCATCAACCTTGAATTATGTATAAAACAAAATTTTTAAATCTCTAGAAGCAGAATTTGAAAGGTATCTAAAACACTTCATAATAGATTAATTTTATTTTTAACTAATTTTTATTGTGATTATAAAAGTGTTAATCTTTGATTTCGTTTACATTTCTAATGTGCATGGATTTGTCCAATGGCTAGGTAAGTGTTCCTACTAAGAACGTGAGGAGAGTGTGAGTGTGCGTGGGGGCAGGGAAAAGAGAAGATGGAGACCTAAAGCATGAAACCCATTAGGATTATGGGTTTCTCTCCACAAAATTTTGAAAGAAATCACCCATTGGAAAGTAATGGGGCTTTCCATGATGCTTACTAAGCTTGTAAAATATAATACCTGCTGGCAAGAAAAAATGTTCCTAGGTCTAATGATGAACAAAATCATAATGATGCTTCACATTCATCAGCACTTGGCGATTTTTTCAAGCACATACTGAATTCCCCTGTTGTACTGTCTCGGGAATGACAAGAGTCCTGTGACCGTGGGCAGCGCAGGCACCCGTCTCCCTACTTCACAGATGAGGAATCCAAAGCACAAAGAGGGTGAGTGGCTCGCTGTACCAGTTTGCCTCTATGTCCTGGACACCTGAAAAAAGTATCTAGCGTATAATAGTTGTTAAATTGATGTCTGATGCATGGCCACAGCATTGCATCAATGCTATATTGTTATATAAAGATAAGACCACATTTTATTTTTCAAAAAGAATTGACATTACCTTTAAAAGTTAAAAAAAAGTAGAGGAAACAGATAGAAATTTGGCAGTCATTGGTTCTAAGTTAATCTCTAAGGTCATCATTATTAAAATGGTGTTTTTAAAAACTTAATGAATAGTTACTGTGTACCAAGTACTCTTCTAAGTGCTTTTTACTTATTAACTCATCTACTTCTGTGAACTTCTGAGATAGATATTATCATTGTCACCAACTTTAAAAAGAAGGAAACTGAGGCACAGGAAATTTAGGTAACTCACTTGAGGACAGTGGCAGCACTTGGAGTCCCTCCTTGGCAGCCTGGTTTCAGAGCAGAAGCTAGAGCTCCCTGGTACTGACTATTTACCCAGGCGGATTGGGGAGCTCCAGAGGAAGATAAGGGCCTATTCCAGGCTCTTAAGGACTGTTTTAATTATGGTCTGGAGTAAAGGTGGCAACAGTAAAATAGTGAATTCTACACTTGGTCCAGTATTGAATCGCTTTAGCAGCTTTTCTTTCAGACATTCAAGGTAGTGTGGCCATGCAGTTCTATTTCAAAATCCTTTTCTTTCTTTTTTTTATGAGCAGTCATCTGATTTATAAAAAGATGTAACAAATATTAAAATGATAGAAAATATCATTTTCAAAGAAAAATCAAAAAGTGAGTGTATTTAACTATACTTAGCTCATAACAGAGCAAATGGGTGAGTGGAGCAATAATGACTCATTCTGTAGCAT
>VMDR010035176.1:0-10844 GCA_007922815.1 Macrotus californicus | reverse complement strand
CACCACAGATATCCTTCTGTAGTTTCCTTTTTTGTGTTATCCTTACCAGATTTTAGTATCAGAGTTATGTTGGCTTCATAAAATGTGTTAGGAAGTGTTGCCTCTTCTTCAATTTTTTGGAAGAGTTTGAGGAGTACAGGCATTACATCTTCCTTGAGTGTTTCACAGAATTCACTGGTGAAGCCATCTGGTCCTGGAGTTTTATTTTTGGGGAGACTTTGATGATTGCCTCCATTTCCTCACTGCTGAGTAGTCTATTTTGATTTTCCAATTCTTTATGATTTAGTGTAGGAAGGTTATAAATTTCTAGGAACTTATCCATTTTTGTTAGGTTATTGCATTTTATCGCATGTAGTCCTTCATAGTATTCCTGTATGATCCTTTGTATCTCTGTGATGTCTGTGGTGACTTCTTTTTCATTTCTGATTTTGTTTATATGGGTCTTTTCTTTTTTCTTTAGTGAGTCTAGCCAGGGGTTTGCCAATTTTATTAATATTTTCAAAGAACCAGTTTTTTTGTTGTATTAAATTTCTGTATAGTTCTTTTGTTCTCTATTTCATTCAACTTGATTTTTTTATTATTTCCTTTCTTCTGTTGACTTTGGTTGCTTTTGTTCTTTTTTTCTAGTTCTTTAAGATGTAATGTTAGGTTGTTTACTTAGGATTTCTCTTGTTTCTTGAGGTAGGCCAGTAATGATATAAACTTCCCTCTTCTTTCTGCTTTTGCTGCATCCCAGAAGTTTTGATATGTTGTATTGTCATACTCATTTGTCGTTCTATATCTTTTGATCTCACCCTTTATTTCTTCTTTGACCCAATCATTTTTAGCAGTATGTTGTTTAATCTGCACATATTTGTGGGTTTCTTAACTTCCTTTTTGCAGTCAATTTCTAATTTCAAAGCATTGTGGTCAGATAATATGCTTGGCATGATTTCAATAGTCTTAAAGTTGCTGAGGCTAGTTTTGTGACCCAACATATGGTCTGTCCTTTAGAATGTCCCATGTGCACTGAAGAAGAATGAATTATTTGATGTTCTGGGATGAAAGGTTCTGTAAATGTCAATTATATCCATTTGATCTAATGTGTCATTTAAGGCCGATATTTCTTTATTGATTTTTTGTTTGGATGATCTATCTAAAGCTGTCAATGGAGTATTTAGGTCTCCAGCTATGACTGTGTTTTTGTCAGTTTCTCCCTTTAGTTCTGTTAGTAGTTGCTATATATAGTTTGGTGCTCCCTGATTGGGTGCATATATACTTAGAAGTGTTATATCTTCTTCATGTAGTGTCCTTTATCATTATAAAATGTCCATCTTTGTCTCCTGTTACCTTTGTTATCTTGAAATCTATTTAGTTAGATATAAGTATGGCTACACCTGCTCTTCTGTGGATGCTATTTGCTTGGAGAATCATTTTCTACCCTTTCACTTTGAGTCTATCTTTGTCTTTGCAGATTAGATGTGTCTCCTGAAGGCAGCATGTGGTTGGGTTTTATTTTTTCATACAATCTGCTACTCTGTGCCTTTTTATTGGTGAATTCAGTCCATTTACATTTAGGATAATTATTGATGTATGAGAATTTCTTATAGCCATTTTATTTTATTTCCTTGTTTTCTGGAAGTTCTGTGCCTCCATTGGTTCTTTTCCTTTGTGTTTTTGCCTATTATTTTGTTTGGTGATATTCCATACCTCTTTTCTCTCTTTTCAAGTTATGTGTCTCAGTTTTGTTTTTTGTGTGAGGTTTCCATTAGGTTTATTTATGAAAAAGAAAGTTTCATATATAAAGCAGGCCTTTTTCTTTTGAATGCATCTGATCTTCATCTTCCTTTGCAAATTCAGACCTTTCACTTTCCCCTTTACAATTTTGTTGTCACAAATTATCCCTGTTTGTGCTGTAAGTTTGTTGGTGATCTTACTCATAGTTTTGTGACCTTCTGTTCTTTGTTTCATGTAAAATAATCCCCTTGAGTATTTTCTGCAATGGATGGGTAGTGAATTTTGAGATGATCTAGTACAGATTTCAAAGGAGGTGCTAGATGCAAATACAGTAGGAAAAAATATATAAAAGCTTATGAATGTACCCATCCTTCTCCCTCCTTCATTCAAATGAAGGGAACTCAGGGATCCTCTTTTTCTTTTGTCTCATTACTGACCCTCTAAGTTTTTTACATTGGTGGGTGTGACTCTTTTTAGTTGGGGAGAGATATAAACAAAATATGGGATAGGTCAAAAAGCAAATGGAAAATATGGAAATGAGAGAAACTATTATGTCAATCTATAACATCACTTGCTAAGGACATATTTCTATTTCTCTCAAGGAATTTCTGTGACCCTCTTTCAACATCTGTGATAGGGTTCAGCAAGTGTTATTTCATTTTCTTCTTCCTGCAAATACAGAAAGACTGTATTTTCCAGCCTCCACTGAAGATCAGTCATAATCATGTGATGTGTCCTGGCCGAGGGGCTAAGAGAGAGCAATTTTATGCTTCCAACATGAAGCATAAAAGAGTAGTATGGTTTGTTTTTACTCTCTCTCTTTCTATTTTGAAGAAATCTGGAAGCCATGAGTCTGGATGTTGATGCTATGAGATGATGGAATCACCATTAGCTTGAGACCCTGAAAGGCAATGTAGAGATCTGCACTGTCCCTTACAATATGTTAGAGAAAAGATTGGTGAGAAAGATTTTCAGTTTTAATTTAGCCTAATTTTCTTTTTCACAATGGTCAAGAGATGTAAATAAAAATTTTCGGGTGTTCTGAAATTACCTTTTGGCTGCTGAATAATGCTTCTTTAAAGCACCATTACTCAGAATCCGCAACACCATGGTTCTGGCTTTGTAAGTATTACCAAAATAAAATATAAGTGTTAAAAGGGGGATATAGACAAGTGTCCTGGAAGTATGGAGGAAAAAGAGGTCAAGATTGGAAAGGCTCATTGGACGCCTACCCTCTTAATAAGATCAAGGATTACTTAAGTCCTTTTGCAGACTCTCCTCTACCCATCCCATTCCCACCAGGGGGGAAAAAAAAGAACAATGACAAAGTAAAAATATTTGGTTGGAAAGTCAAAGAAGAGAACACTGGTAATTACCTATGGTAAGATACATTTGGACAAGTAGCAACATGCCAATTAACATGGTTATAATACTTCCAGAATAAAAACAATTAAATGTTGAAAGTTACCTGGAATCAATACTGAATAGAAAGAAATCAAGGAACCTGATCAGAAAAAATGTACATTTATAGGGGAGAAAATTTAAGGACAGGATGTCCCCCTACCTGAGCTGCAAAGCTAGGGTTGGAGGCATAATCTTTGCTCCTATCCTGCCAATGAGGGTTGGGAACACGCCTACCAGCTCTACCACGGTGATATGTCGAAGATCCAGGCTGCACTGTGCTTGCTGTAAAAAAAAAAAAATAGGGAAGGCATGAGCATTGCTAAAGAAAGAGACTTCTATGTCAAACTACAGACTGACAGAAACAGAATTGGTCTGTTTTTGGAAGTTTATTTGCCCACTCCACATTGTCTTGAAAACAGTTGAAAAAATTGAGGTGAAACCAGTGGCTGTAAAACCTTAGTACCTTCCTAGAGAGATCATTTAGAAATGGCTTGGCAATGGGACTTTGAAAACCTAAGCAAAATAGCAGTTTCTGTCTTTCCAGATGGGTTAAGACCTTACATGAGCCAAATTTCCTAGAAAGTGTCCAAGACCACCCCCAGAGAATTCTAAATTTGTCTTTTCAAGGAGGGATGATTATTTCCAGAGTCCCCCTATCTGACCTTGTGTCCACCATCCACATCCCCTGCTCTATGTTCCCCACACCCAAATGCAACAGGGAAACAAGGATGAAAGGTTCCAGCTCTCTGAGCTAGCCCTTGGCAAGAGCCTGGGAAATGTGGCCCACTCAATCACGTGCCAGAAGGTTGCTCGTTAGGAGCAACAATGGCAGTAGTGAACAAAAAGTAACATAAGAAAAATCTGCCTAAATGGGAAAAGAAATTTGAACCTCCTGAATTATTAGAACACCATTTTTTAAATTACAATTCCACTGAAACAACCCTATATGGGATGACAGGGGGAAAAAGTTAGAAAAGGTAAAAATATACATTTTTATCATTCTAACTGAAACACCTAAGTCAATCAAACTTCCCTTGAAGGCTCTGGTTAAAATATAAATATAAATATATTGAC
The DNA here is from genome assembly GCA_007922815.1 of Macrotus californicus. Classification (NCBI taxonomy): domain Eukaryota; kingdom Metazoa; phylum Chordata; class Mammalia; order Chiroptera; family Phyllostomidae; genus Macrotus; species Macrotus californicus. The sequence continues at coordinate 6,650 of VMDR010035176.1, read as the reverse complement.
TGGGCAGAGGTCACATACAAACACCCAGATGCCAAATATCTTTCCCAACCTATTGATTGGTACTTTAGCTAGTACGTGAACGAATGGGCTAGACTAGGGCAGGTGTCAGCAGACTTTTTCTGCAAAGGGCCAGATAGTTAAGTATATTGGAGTCTGTGGGACTGGATGGTCTCTGTCCTAATCAATTGTGCCACAATGGTACACAAAAAACCACAGACACTGCACAAATGAACGAATGTGGCTGTGTTCCAATAAAATTTTACCTACAAAAGCCATAATTTGCCAACAAAGAGGAAAAGCAAGTTGTCTGGCTTAATAGTTTTTCTATGGAATAAGAAGAGGCCAGGAAATGTATGATCATGGAATACAGCCTGCAAGGCCAATTTCCCACAGAATGGAGTGGTGTGAGCTTGTGTTACCTGAAGAGCAAGTCCCTTAGCTAGGACAAGGCAACACAAGGATGGAGATAAGGTGGCAGGGATTCAGGATAAAGAAACAATGAATTGGGCTTCTATCTGAGGAGCCTGAAAAACTTTGTATGGTTGCTCAGAGTTCATGGGGAGTCCTTCAAGTGCATGAGGAGAATGAAGACTTATCATTCATTGTATTAATGCTGAAATGAGAAGCAAAATCATAGCTTTTGTTAAACCAATATTGTTTTAAACACTAGTTCCATTCACTGTAATAAATGAAATATTCCTCAAAAAAAAAGTGTAGCAACGTGTCCATGAGCAGTGCACTCATTAGCCTCATTAGCATTAAGTCAGGTTGGCCACTCTTATTGCAAACCAGCTTAATGACAAAAATTAAGCAAGTTCTAGTTTGATCCTTTCAATTTCTAATTGTTGTTGTAGATATTGGTTGCCTTAGTAGTAACAAAATTTGCCCAACTGATAAGGGCACATTTCCTAGAAAAGTGTTCCTCAGATTTTAAGGTTCTTAGGAATCACCTGGTCTAATTAAAATATGGATTCTGATCCAGTAGGTCTGGAATGGGGCTCAAGGATTTGCATTTCTAGTGAGCTCCCAGTTGATGCTGATGCCACTAGTCCATGAACCAGACTTTGAGGACCAGTGTTTTAAAGATGGTCATCACTCTCTGAGGAGCTCTGGGAGAATTTGGGAAGCTCACTAGGGGTAGAATCTGAGGCATGGGGGCTCCTGGACTCCCCTTATCTTTTGAGCCAGCTTTTTTTGGCTAACAATTGATTACCTCCAGCCCAGGCATATCCTAGACAGGTTCTGCAAATTGTTTATTGTCTGGGTCTGGATGGCATGTCAGTGAGGCTTATGAGTGAAGACAAACTAATGGTATTAGTTGGAAAATGATTAGGTTAATGCTGGGGAATCAGTATTAATCAGGTTATGCCCCAGAACCAGAAATTAACAGTGGTAATTTTAAAGTGCCAGTATCCTGAAGCTCATGGTAAATGGATTAGGCATTGAAGCTGGCCTTTACTTTTAATGAAATGACTGGGTCCTCCTGGCTACAGGTCATTTCCTTGTCTTGGCCCCATGTACTCACCTGTAGCATTCCGAGCTGCAGCCTGTAGAGGAGGTTTCGGGCTGTGGGTGTAGACACAATGAGGAGCCTCCTTTTCTCATAAAACTGATCCAGAAGTGCAGCTGCTGTTCTGACGCCCACATTGACATTCATGGCTATAATTAGAAAAGGCCAGATAGGTCAGGAATGCTCTACTTGTTCTGGCTCAACACAGCCTATGATGGCTCACAGAACCATGTTATGTAAGAAGTAGACTCTGATATAAAGATTCAGTTGTGAGCAGTTATTCAGGAGGTGGTCCCAAGAAGTACTGGTAGAGGAATGGGAAGTATATTACTTTCCTCTTACTGCTGTGACAAACCACCAGGAACTTAGTGCCTGAACACACACAAATTTATTTTCTTGCAGTCCTGGCCATCAGAAGTTTGAAATGGTTTCACTGGGCTAGAGTGAAAGTGTTGGCAGGGATGGGTTCTCCCAGATGCTTTAGAAGAGAATCTGTTTTCATGTCTTTTGAAGCATCTAGATGCCACCTGCATTCTTTGGCTCATGGCCCTTCCTCCATCTTCAAAGCTGGCAGCACAGCCCCCTTCAAATCTCTTGTCTCTCTGACCTCTGCTTCCATCATCTTTTCTCTGGTTTTGACAGCAGTTCTTTCTCTCTTGTGATTATACTGGGCCCACCTGGATAATACAGGATACTCTTCCCATCTCAAAATTCTTAATTATATCTGCAACACCCCTTTTGCCATGTCAGGCAATATATTCACAAGTTCTGGGGATTACGATATGGACATGGGGAAGTTGGCAGGAGGGGATCATTATTCGCCCAACCTCAGGAAGTGAGATGGGGAAGGAAAGAAGTATGTTCTTTCTACTTTAATGTATAAAATTGAAGAACCTCAGATATTTAGCTAATGGTGCATCTCTCTTTCTCTCTCTCTCTCTCTCTCTCTCTCTCTCTCTCATCTGACTCTGAATATCTGGGATTAAAGGGGAAGCATAAAGATGAGAAAGGATTAGGAAAAGAGACAAAAATAGGAGTATATAAATTAGAGATATGTCCAGAATTTTCTGACTAGTCTAAATCTCACAGTATTATTTTTACCCGGTTCAAGTTTTGTTCTTCAGTAAGAATAGCTGACATGTATTGAGGGCTTAGCCTGGGCCAGGCACTGCTCTATTTTATTGCTCAATGGATAACTTCATTTCACTCTTAGAACAACTCAGATAGTAGCCATTATCTATATCATTTGACATAAGAAGAAGGATTATAAATATCCAAGGTCTGCATGACTTTCAAGCCAGTGATACAAAAGAGGCATTATATTGAACATGTGGTATACTGCTTTTGTACAAAAAGTCCTTACATTTGTAGAAGGGAGAAACAAGGGTAACTAGAGCAGGCTTTGCTGATTCATAATGTCACTAAAGGCTGGTCCTGGGTTCCCATGTGGTTTGATCCTTAGAAGACATTAGAAATATCTTTACATTAGAAAATTTCTAAATGGAAAATCAGAAGAGGCAGAGGCAAAGGAGGAGGGTGGGTGAGATGAGCTGCAGCAGGGATCAGGGACAATTTTCACCTATCCAATGAAGAGGTCTGGTATTGAACCTTTCAAAGTATATAGAATGAAACCATTCCTCCCTTTACTGGAATCCAGAACCAAGGAATTTTTGGGTTCTGCTGATGATGATAGAGAAGGCTGCACACGTACCTGCACAGGTGGGCTCCGTGCCAGACCAAGCCAAGTTGGACTGACATACTCGGGCAGGGCTACCCTGTAGCTCATAGCCGCCGATGCAGGAGAACTCACAAGTGGCTCCATAATTATCCCCATCACTGGAACACTTCATGTAACCATTCTCTGGGGGATTGAGTTTGCCACAGCGTCTCACTGTAGGGATGCAAGCCCAGGCAAGTCTCAGTGCTGAGCTCCCCTCCGCAGAGTAGCCAGGGAAAGTGAGGTCTTAGATTTACCAGCTTTGTAATTAGGCTTCTACATCAGCGTGTGAAGTGAGTAAGAGGGCAGGGATGGCTATCTGGCCAGGGGATGGGCCTTGGAATGGTCACTGTTTATACCAGTGAAAACACTAAGATCAACTGATTTAGCCCCCTGTGTTTTATATGAGAAGGTTGAATGTAGAAGAGTAAAGATGGTTATTAATTAGCTGTCCAAACCATGAGGCATAAAATGAACCTTAAAACACTTTTTTTCAGGTATACCAAAGGTCCTAGAACACCAAAAACATGGTCCAGTGGCCCAGTCTAGGGAGTTTCTAATCTGCTTCATAGAAGGACTTGCAGGCTTTAGCTGGTCATCCAAACCCAGGGATGAAAAGTTATCAAATAATATTCTAGTATAGCCAGGACAGGCTCATGTGAGACTAGCTTATCACTCTCTCGGACTCCTGGAGTAAACTGCCAGCACTGATCCTCTTCTCGATTTGTATTGTGAAATTTAATCATTAAGGTGGTACACTTTCTTGGCCTTATTAAAAGTGAATCCAAACTGGGAAGTATAATTATGGCAGTGGGTGCTTGTACAGGGTTGTTGCTTGAGAGCCTGCTTCCCTTTGCTCTTGTAAAGAGGGGAAAAAACCAATAAGCAGTATCCTTACCTCTTACTTTAACTCGAAATTTGCAAGTACCCTTGTTCTCGGCTCGGTCATAAACTGTGTACTGGACCTTGTGGTCTCCTTCTGGAAAATTCGAGCCTGGGGGGAGGCCTTTTAGAATAACACTTTAAAGGTGGGGAAACAGAAAGAACAAAAATGATCATTATGGACCTAGCAACACTTAGGCCACTGTGGGCCTAAAGACCAAAGACGACCATTACAGGCATTTGTTGAACACCCTGCAGAGGATGACATGACACAGAAGGGCAACCAGTTTGACTAGAACAAATATTTATTGAAAAATATAATTTTTGAGCTTTGTCTTGGAAGAGTTGTTTGAGACCAGAAAATGGTAGTCTTAAATTCCTGGGAAATTCATATTTATTTTTCTCACTGGAAGGTAGAACAGAGGATGGAGGAGACTGAGAACTCAGGACGTGAGTTATAGTCTAAGCAGTCATTGGCAATTTGGCCTGCATGAGGTGTTACAACTTTCTTTTTCTATCTGGGACAGTAGAGATCTTTGCTGAACAAAATTAAGTTCACTGTGATTCCTTGGTGATAATAATAATATTGTTCATTGGCAGGCACACTTCTAGGCATTTTACATATATTAGTTTGTTTAATCCTCAGAATAACCCTATGAGGTAGGTATTATTATCTCCATTTTATAGATGAGGAAATTGTAGAACTGAAAAGTTCAGGAACTTCTCCAAGATCATGCAGCTAGGGTGACTCCAGCATCCTTCTTAGCTGTCTGATAAGAACACCAAGAGGTACAACATGATCAAATGCCGAGTTTTGTTTCTTTTTCAACAGACAGATAATTTCTCTCTACAGTTCTATTTTAAAATATACTTTATTGATTATGCTATGACAGTTGTCCAATTTTCCCCCTTTCATTCCTCTCCGCCATGCATACCGCCTCCCACCTGCATCCCCCGGCTTTAGTTCATGTGCATGGCTCACACATATAAGTTCTTTGGCTTCTCCATTTCCCATACTATTCTTAACCTCCCCCTGTCTATCTTCTACCTACCATTTATGCTTCTTATTCCCTGTACCTTTTCCTCCTCTCTCCCTTTCCCACTCCCCTGCTGATAAGACTCCATGTGATCTCCATTTCTGTGATGCTGTTCCTGTTCTAGTTGTTTGCTTAGTTTGCTTTTGTTTTTGTTTTAGGTTCAGTTGTCAATAACTGTGAGTTTGTTGTCATTTTACTGTTCCTATTTTTTTATCTTCTTTTTCTTAGATAAGTCCCTTTAACATTTCATATGATAACATCTTGGTGATGATGAACTCCTTGAACTTGACCTTATCTGGGAAGCACTTTATCTGCCCTTCCATTCTAAATGACAGCTTCGCTGGATAGAGTCATCTTGGATGTAGGTCCTTGCCTTTCATGACGTGGAATACTTCTTTCCAGCCCCTTGACACAGGTTACTAAGGCCAAGGTGAATAGTGTCATCTGGTGACATGATATTTTGCATTTATTATATAGGATTTAATTCACAGTTGTAAAAATCTAAGAACTTATTATACTTTAGGAGATGAGCCAGGCAAAATGTTAGGCCCCAAAGATTCACACATAAATGAAACCCAATCCCTGAATATGTCAACTGTGACCTATTTTTTAAATTAATTGCCCAAAGTCTCTCATTAGGGGTTTGTGACATGCATATGTGACAGCAAATAAATAATTTTCTTAATAAAGTTTGAACTATATTTTTGAGTAGTTACAAGGAGGAACAAAAGTAATAATAATATCATCTAAGCCAGATGGTATACTGGGAGAAAATTATGAGGGTGTAGAAACAACAGGTCCTGCTAGGGTTGCAAGATTTTCTGTTATTGCTAATAATTGCTTTAAAACATTTTTTCTCTTGCATATCTTGGGTTGCTAGGATTATAGAAAAGCTTTCCCTGCTGTATGGCTCACCAGGGGGTGAATCAGAGGGACCCTTTGTCCACAGATGGAAACTCAGTGAGGAGGTCTAATGGGGCCCCAGCCTTTAAGGCACAGATGTGAACATGGTGACGTGAAGTAATGGCCTCCATAGAACAAGAAGGTCAACCAAAAGGCTTCAGGGTACAGATCAAGATGCTAGATTAGAACAACATGTAACTAACTTCACCAAATGGAATCACCATTTAAAAAAGTACTTTGGATGTATCTTAAATTATGAATGCAATTGGTCCTGGAGGATGGGGTTGGGGTGGGGAAGAAGGTAGAAGACAGCAACTCTTCTTTAATAAGCCTCCTCTGTAAGTGTTCAGTGTGGTCACAAGTCTTTTTTAAAATCAATTAAAAATCAAAAGTTTTGAAAAAACAGGTGCCAAAAAGAAGGGGTGCAAAGGGTCTGTATTAAGCCATATTCACAGAGCACAAGGAGAGTAGCATCTGGTTCCACCTGGGGCACACAGAGGCTTCCAGTGGGGTGATGGCTTAGTAAGGCCTGGGGGGATGAGTAGAAATTCTCTGGGTGGGCAATGGGGGTGATTCTACCCCTGAATTAGCCAGGTGGCTT
>VMDR010035175.1:0-10849 GCA_007922815.1 Macrotus californicus | reverse complement strand
AAATCCCTTACAATGACTGTATTGCTGTCTATCTCTTTTTTAAAGTCCTCCAATATTTTCTTTATATATATATATGTACCTATATTGGGTACATATATGTTTATAAGAGTTATAGTCTCTCGTTGGACTACTCCCTTAAGTATTATGTAGTAACCTTCTTTGTATCTTGTTATGGCCTTTGTTTTGAAATGTATTTTGTCTGATATAAGTATTGCTACCCCAGCTTTTTTTTTAATGTTCACTTACATGGAATATTTTTTCCATCCTTTCACTTTAACCTGTATAGATCTTTTGTTCTGAAGTGTTGTAGACAGCATATACTTGTGTCATGTTTTCTTATCCATTCAGCTACCCTGTGTCATTTGAGTGGAGCACTTAATCCATTTACTTAAAGCTATTACTGATAGATACTTATTTATTGCCATTTTCCTCCTCTGTACCAGTTTTCCCCTCTCTCTCTCCATTTCTTTTTCTTAAAGTTATGCCTTTAGCATGTCTTGCAGTGCTGGCTTGGTGGAGATATACTCTTTTAGCCTTCTTTTGTCTGGGAAGCTCTTCATTTTGTCTTCCATTTTAAATGAGAGCCTTGCTGGATAGAGTAGTCTTGGTTGAAGATCCTTGCTTTTTATTACCTGGAATATTTCATTCCAATCCTTCTCTGGCTTAGAGCGTTTCTGTTGAGAAATCAGCTGAGAGCCTTATTGGAGCTCCCTTGTATGTTACTATCTGTTTCTCCCTTGCAGCCTTTAAGATTTTTCCCTTTTTCTTTAAATTTTGCCATTTTGATTGTAATGTGTCTTAGAGTAGACCTCTTTAGGTTCATCTTGAACGGAACCCTCTGTGCTTCCTGGACTTGCATTTCTTTTTTTCCCTTACCACGTTAGGGAGGTTTTCTGTCATTTTTTCAAACATGTTTTCTCTCCTTTGCTCATTTTCTTCTCCTCCTGGTATCCCTGTGATGCAAATATTGTTACATTTTATGTTGTCCCAAAGCTCCCTTAAACTATCTTTGTTATTTTGAATCTCTTTCCATTTTGTTGCACTGACTGTGTGTTTTGTTCTACCTTGTCTTCCAACTTGCTGATTTGATCCTTTGCTCCATCTAGCCTGCTTTTAATTCCTCTTAGTGTATTCCTCATTTTAGATATTGCATTCTTCATTTCCAACGGTTCTTACTCAAGATTTCTATGTCCTTTTCCATGCTGACATAGGTCCCACTAAGTTCCTTGTAGTTCTTACTAAGTTCCTTGACCATCCTCATAACCACTACTTTGACTTCTATGTCTGATAAATTTCTTGCTTTGATATCACTTAGCTCTTTTTCTGGAGATTCCTCCTTTTCTTTTGTTTGGGTGTTGTTTCTTTGTTTCCACATTTTAGTTGTCTCTTTGTGTTTGTTTCTGTGTATTACATTGATTTGCTTTAACTCTGTTTTATGAAGTAGCCTTGTATGTTCGGAGTCCTGTGGGACTCAGTGGTACAAAATTCTTGATCTGATCTGGATGCTCTAGGAATGATCTCTGTGTGAGTTGTGGATTCTCCTGTTGTATTTGGGTCCTAATTTTTACTGGTCCATTCTTTCATTGGAACTTTCTCCCATCTGGCTGACTAGGGGACTCAACCCCTACCACAAAAGCCTCTGCCTTGAGAGGGGCTTCTAGGTGTGGGTAGGATCACGGTCAGGGCATGTACAGGAGGCCAGCTACTGATGCTTCTCTCTCACACCAAGGCCTCACCTCCTCAGCTCCAAATCAATAGATTGTATACTGTATGCATCGCCTTCTTTTAAGTAACATATTTCCCTGATGGAGCGGGGGAAGGAAGGGAAGAGTCGAGCAGCAAAACTGTAACATGGGATGGTGGTGGGGTGCTCACAGCACTGCCTCCAGGGAGTCTCAGTCTCGGTCTCCCCCTGCTGCACTCCTGCTGTAGTCTCTGCAGCCAGCACTGCCCCTGCCACCTCTCTCCGACCCGGCATTCCCAGTTCCTCCTGATCTGCAGCCTTATCAGTCATACTCTGTTGCATTTGCAGTTCTAGTGGTGTCCAGGGTCAGGGAGAAAACAGCCCCTCCCCGGCAAGTACCGCAGCCTGCTGAACCTGGCTCCCAGTGGCAGCAGGGTGTGTGGTCCTGCCCAGGGTGGAGGGCACAGAGACAAGTCTGGGTGCTGAGATGCGGCTTCTTCCTGAGGAGGGTACTGTGATCTTTACAAGACGGCTCCTGCTACAACTGTGCAGCCCAACGTGCCAGGCTGGGCGGTGACGGTGGTGGTGGTGGCAGCTCTGCCAGGAGAGCTGGGATCGCCTGCTCCCAAATGCCCTCACAGGCAGACGGGCACGCACACACTTTCACACACACCCGTCTGCCCGTCCACGCACATGCTCACACCCGCTCTCATTCACACTCAGCTGGAGTTCCGAGCTGATTGCTCTGTGGTTTAGCTGCAAGACCACCAGTCCAGGGCTAGGAGCAAGTGCACAGAGTTCCAGCCACTCTGCAGCCATCTTGAAACTCTAAACTAAGGCACTTTGATTTTCACGATTGTCATGGACTTCGCTCTGCCATTCTGAATAGGCCAAAGCCATTTTTTTTTTTTTGATAATGGGAGAGGTGCTCTTACATAAATAGCAATCTTCTCTAAACATTTCCAATTGTGAGTGGGGTGACAGATTACTTTCCTGTGGCCTATTGGAAAAAAAGGGGCTGGTACTATATGTGTTTGCATAAAAATGGGCTTGATACTCAGGTTAAAGGTAGAATGGGTGGATTTGTTAAATTTCTTTAGTTTCCCCATTTAATACATAAAGGGTTAAACCTAAAGAGCTCAAATAATTGAATTATCCCTCTGGTATAACAAACCTACTCCATCTATTCTTAAGGCAGAGGCAGGAGGTTGAGCCAGAAAGATCGCACAGAGGAGGTTTTTGTTTAGTTTTTAATGTACCTCTTCTGCTCCTGGAGACTTGTTAGTCAAAGAGCAGAAGGAAAGAAGTAAGCAAGATGGTCGGATGTGTTTTCTGGTCTGCCTAGACCCCGCTTCCAACATAAGAGGAGATCAACCAGGACAGACAGGCATACTCCACCCCTGTTAGGAACTTAGGAGAAGAGTGGTGTGTAAGGCATATGTCCAATAAAAGTTAGTGGCCTCAACATCGGCAGGCAGAGCCCTGTGACCAACCAGAGAGAAGAGTCTAATCTGCCCTGCTGAGCTTCCCTTAGTTCAGACACTGAGTCGAGGGCCTGGGACTGACATCTGGCCTGGTTGCGGGTCTGTAGCAGAGGCTGGTAGCAGATCACTGGAAGCAAGAAGGGCCAGAGGAGAACAGGAAAGTGACTCAGAAACTTTACAGCCATGACCTAACAAAGAGAGACGATGTCAGCTTGGGGTGGAGGGAGACCAGGCAGTGCCTAAACCAAGAGGGGGACTAGGTGAGACATGAATTACATAAATTACAGATGTCAATGAAAGGTAAAAATGTGTAGAACTTGGCTGGCCATATTTCAGAGGATGGCTGATGGGCCTTTTGCTGTCAAGACTGTGAAGATCTAGTGAATACCATATGGACTTAAGACCCCCTTCACTCCCCAGCCATGAAGTAACATGAGCATTCCACTCCCACACCCAGGATGTCATAGTAAGGGGGTATGAGAGGAGCAGCTGAAACTAGGAGAGCCTGACAATGAATGTTGAAGTAGTGTTTAAATTAGTGGTGTTAAAACACTTGAAATCAGATCAGCCATTTTGTTACTCCTGCACTCTTTCCTCAGAAAACTGGACTTGAGAAAAAGTAAGAAAACTGCATTTTATATGTTCATTCAAATTGTGATGTAAATAAAATGTAGGATCCTTACACACACACATACACACTTCTGTAATATGTTTCATAATTTAACTATTTCTAGCTGAAAGTCTCACCAAACCATGCCCCCACCTGCCAAAAAAACTCTGCCTTATTTTAGCAAATTTTCTGTCCTAGTCAGTGGCATCACAAAACACAAATACTGTACCAAGGGCTTGTTAATTTCCTATAATCTCTCTCCTACTCACTCTCCCTACTCCCTACTCCCTAGTCATCAATTCTATAAATCCAATCTCATTAACCTCTCTTCTGACTTCATAGTGCTCACTGTAGAGACACAATGATATCCATAGTACTAGGCAAATAGACATTCATTATTCCTTCATAGAAATGTTGGTCAGTGTGTTGCAGAAGGTTTTAGAGGGTTAGAAAGGGTTAGGTATCCCTAAGGTCCATACCATGAAGGACAGAAAAAAACTAGACCTTTAGAGATACATATGTAATAAAAGTATAAAAACTCAATGCCTGGAAATCATATACATCAACTTCTAGGTAGTGGCTAACTCTGAGGTAAGACATTGGAGGGCCACAAGATTCTGGTTCTTAACAAATAAAGAGAAAATTGATCTGGCATAATATTTGCCTATGTTAAATCTGGATGGTGACATGATTGTCTATTATATTAGTTAATGTATAATGCATTAGTTAATGTATCTTAGTTAATGTATAATGCAGAATAATAAATAAAAATATTAAAATCTTAATTTTGAATAATGGTAGCTATAAAGATAATTACCTATAATTATTGTTAAACAATGGTTTCAACATATGATGTTTGGCTGAGAGGTGCTAAGTAAAAGTTTGTGGTATGAATAAAGGAACAAGATCTTCATAGGATGGAAGTGGTGTGGGCTTCAGGCAGGGGAGCTGCCTTTCCTAGAGCAATTTGCTGCATTAGAAAGAGCAAGGATTTCTGTGTCATGCAGACCTGTTTTAAAACTCCTTTGGACTCATTACCACCTGTGTGACTTCAGAAAAATGCTTTAAACTCTGAAAGCCTTTTAAGATCATATTAACTATCTCCATCATATAGTATTTCTCACCAAATACTGATATTTTCCCATCACTTTTAAAAGGCTTTCCAATTTCATAACCAAAAAATAAATTAGAGTGTTCTGCTAGAATAACTATCCTGGCAGGAGTTTTTATTGGGTAAAGTACACACACACACACACACACACACACACACACACACACACACAGTCTGTCAGGGAAAAAAGTCCAACCATTGTTAATGTAATGAGAATGGTTTGAGTGACATTGAGTGACAAGGAGAGTGGACTGGAATGCTCCTGGGTGAACAATGACGACTGACTTCACTGTACTAGTCAGTGGGGCTGGTAGACTTCATTGAATGTACATTGTGCTGTGTGGCTGTTGCATTCAAAATGATTGAGCAATTAGAGCAATGGATTTGCATCAGATTTTGCTTTAATCTTGAACATGCCTCCAGAGAAACTATTCAGATGATTCAGAAGGCCACAACTACGGGCAACTGGTGATTGGCAGCTTCATCATGACAAAGTGCTTGCTCATGCTTCATGTCTTGTGCAGAGTTTTTGGTCAAACATCAAATTACACAGGTGACTCAGCCCTGCTACAGCCCAGATTTGGCCTCCTGTGACTTATGGCTTTTCCCAAAACTAAAATCACCTTTGAAAAGGAAGAAACTTTATACCATCTATTAGATTCAGGAAAATATAACAGGGCAGCTGATGGTGAGTGGAAGAACTGTGTGAGGTCCTGAGGTACCTGTTTTGAAGGGAACTGAGGCAGCATTGTCCTGTGTACAGTGTATCTGGTATCTTCTTCAAAAAATTTCTCTTTTCCATAGTACATGGCTGGATACCTTCTGGACAGACCTTTACACACACACACACACACACACACACACACACACACACACCTCATATATATATGAATAGGGCTATAAGAAGTCTCAAGGCTTGGATTTAATTCTCTCTCTAGTTCTTAAACTGAACAAAGAACATAAATACTAAATTGTTTCTCAACAATTTTCTCATGTGAAGCATCCAAGTTGCTAGGAAGGTCTTGACTCCCTAGAGAAGAAATGCTAGATTTTATCATCATGTATTTATTTAAATGCTGAAGTTAATTGTACAGTTAATTAGGTACAACATTCATTATATAGGGCTCCAACTAGTCTAAATCAAACTCTCTTTTCTATGCAGAAGAATTTCTGCAGGTATTGACATAGATGTTTGGTCCAAGTGGACCCAAATGTGAATTCTATCAGCTTTGACTTCCATGAGATTAACTAGGTAGGTAGCTCCATCAAATAACCAAGCCTGAATAGGGCACATTCCATCTGGGTATCCTACAGGTTGCAGAAGTATTTCAGAATTCACTTTACTCTTTCAAATCCTAAGGACACAATGACCAGAGGTATGAGCTTACTTGCTTTTCTTGTTTTCTCAGCAATTTATCAAGTCAATTAAAATTTAGATAAATTCCTGAATTCAAATGAAGAAATTCATCAATCATTCAAAACAGATGAGGATTATATTTCTTCCTTCTTATTTAAATCAGAAGCCCTGCTGAAATGCAGGAAAGACAAGGAGATGTTGTTGACTGAGCTTTTTATATATAGCAGTTGAAGGGAATGAATGAATGCAGAGACAGAGCAGAAACGGCGTGAGCAGGGACACACAACACCTGGGCACATAGAGAGAGGAACAGGCAACTTCCCTTCTGCAAATGGGTGCAGAAACGGAGTTGTTCTTGTTGGGCTAATAAGCAAGCATGTGCATTCAGGGGTGTAGAAAAGAACCAATCCTGGTAAGAGTCCGGGTAATAGTTGACAATATTCGCAGAATTCTTCCTCATGAATGGCTTTCAGCAAATGACTTCTAAATAATCATCTAGTATTCATTAATCTCATGGTCATAATAATTAACAAATAATCATTCTACATGTAGAAAATTTCCTGAACACTCCCAAATTCCTTCATCTTGTTTATTAAAACAAATCTGTTACCTTCTCTACACTTTCCATTGAAAATAGAATGCCATAGAAGATATCATTTCTCAATGTTCCTTGAGAATAAACAAGTGTGAAAAATTTCTAACATAAGTAGGAAAAAATACTTGAAAGCAAGCACCAAAAGACTAACAGTGACTGTGAGTTAGAATCATACGCATTTTTCCTCTCTATTTTCACCCTCCTGGATAACATATTAAAATAGTATGTTGCTTTAATAATGCAAAAAATAAATGTATTTAGAAATCCCCCAATATGGTCCTAATCAGGGCTCTGGAATGTCACTCTTCTTGCATACGTTTTGCAGCTACGCAGTCTGCTCCATGAGGAAGTCCACTGAGTGCATTGCAGATAAATCTGCTTTTCAAAGAGGAGATGACATGATGAGCTGGTGCCTCTCACAGAGAACCACTAGCTATTCCACACCTTTCTGCTTTGCCATGTGCCAAGAAGTTTATTATTGGAACTTGCTTTTTTAGGAAAGCATTTATTTACAGGCCAGATCTAACTCGACTGTAACTGTGCAACCTCAGGCCCTTTCCAAGTTTATCAATGAAGTATTCTTCCCCAGCTGGCCTCTTTCCACCCTGCTGTCTGCCCAGTTGTTCATGACAAGAGTAGAAAGATGTAGAGCTTGAAAAGTCATCCAACCATCCCAGTAGCAATAATAATTTTCAAAATAATAAATTTTATTCATATGATTTTATTTATGATAATAAAATTAATTGATTTTTATGGTTTTCCATTACAAAAGTTAACATTATTGGTACTTACCCCTACTGAGAACACTCAGATACAACCCTTCATGTAAATTGTGTCCATTAACTTCATCAGAACATCAGTGGAAATAAATAATCATTCATGTTGGACAAGTTCCCACCTCCATTTCAGACAAGAGGTGGCAGGTTCACTCAGCAAAACAGCCTGTTGCAATTGGTACTAAAATCGTAACTTTTAACAAGCACCTTTTTTATAGACAGAAGGAAACTTTAATGTATCGACATGAACCTGAACTGTGCCCTTGAAGTGTTTCAGAAAGTCACACATTTGAAAAGAGAAATCTGAGGAATCCATGACTAACCACTCAATATGTAAATTACCTTCTCTCTTGTATCACCTGTAATGACTGCTGACTCCTATTAATGAGCTGGTAATACAGGAAGAAACAATGTGCTCTTTCAAAGCCATAGGTGGTAGTGACAAGCAGATTTGTGATCTCAGGCTTACCTTCCTCTGTTGTCTGCATCACTTGACAAGCTTATCCTTCACCACTCCCTGCACTGCTTCATAACTAAAACCTAAGCTGCTGGGACTTTCCTCCACCCAGACTGCAGCATTTGCTGCTTTGTAAAACCAGGGCCCCAACCCAGTGATGCAGAAGTTGAACTCAGTCATTCTGCACAATAAAGATAACAGCTCCTGGCTGGGTCCTATGTCAAAGCTCTCTACCCCAGCTGTAAACGGGCAGCTTCAGACTCTTCATTCAGCCACAATTGTGTACTTCTTCAACAGGCAGATGAGCCTCAAGCAGGAGATACTCCCATGGCCAAACAGAACAGCTTGTAGTTTTTGACAAAATCTACAGAGCTGGTGCTTTTTATTCTTTAAAAAAGTACAGATATTGACTCCTCCTTGCATATCCATCAGGCTCATATCTATGGCAAACCCAGGAGTTATATAGTTCAGCCACAATATCACGCAGAAACTGAC
The DNA here is from genome assembly GCA_007922815.1 of Macrotus californicus. Classification (NCBI taxonomy): domain Eukaryota; kingdom Metazoa; phylum Chordata; class Mammalia; order Chiroptera; family Phyllostomidae; genus Macrotus; species Macrotus californicus. Next base: position 2,280 of record VMDR010035175.1, on the reverse strand, counting down.
CCTATGAAGTGGGAGGGGAGTCCACCTAGAAGCCCCTTTTCATCTCCTTTGTTCTCTTTCAGGAGGAAATTTTCAAAAGACTAACTCAGCACATCAGTCTCACCTAGTCTGTATGCTCCCCTAATTCCACAGGTCTAGTTTTGCTTTGGCATTACAGTGTTTGGATTAAATCAGAATCTACGGTTTAGCTCCAAACTGCACCTCTTGGCCCTTCCTTGATTAGTTTAGGTCGTACTCTGGCTCAGTAGCGGGAGGCGAAGTCAGCAGCCACGGCCAGAAGCACTGCTCAGACAGGCTCCCCTGTCTCCTACCCATTCTCATTTATATTCCAGAGCCGTTCTAAGTCAGGATGCTGCAAAGCAGTTCTATCCGTCCACTAGAAAATAAACCTTAGAGTGAAATCTTTCAACACAGATGCAACATGCTTTGTTATCAGCATGTACTTTAGGCAAATAACAATAGTGCTTTGTTAAAGGTGCACTCCCTGAGATCATTAATTTTTACTTGAAAAAGGTAGCATTTCCTGATGTCCAGTCCAGTCTGGTTTTATGATTACCTTTATTTACTTAAAAATTTTTTATTGTATCTTTTCATTATCGTTTAACCCCCTTATACCACCCTCCTCCATGTAATCACCACACTGTTGTCCATTTCCATGAGTCCTTTTTCCTTTTTACTCAATTCCTCCACCCCCCCAATAGCTGTTCTCTGAGTCTATCTCTATTTTGATTGTTAGTTCAATTTGTTCATTGGGTCCCACATATATGTGAAATCATATGGTATTTGTCTTTCTCTGACTGGCTTATTTCACTTGACATAATGTACTCAATGTTGTTGCTGAGGGTAAAATTTTCTTCTTTTTTATGGCCAAGTAGTACTCCATTATGTAAATGTCCCATAGTTGTTTTATCCACTCATCTACTGATGGACACTTGGGCTGCTTCCATATCTTGGTGATTGTAAATAACATGGCAATGAACATAGGGGTGTGATGTTCTTTCAAATTAGTGTTTTGAGTTTCTTTGGATATATTCCCAGAAATGGGATAGCTGGGTTGAAAGGCACATCCATTTTTAATTTCTTGAGTTATATCCACACTGTTTTCCACAGTGGCTGCACCAGTCTGCGTTTCTACCAACAGTGCAAAAGTTTTCCCTTTTCTCCACATCCTTACCAGCACTTGTTTGTTGGTCTATTGATGATAGCCATTCTGACAGGTGTGAGGTGATATCTCATTGTGGTTTCAATTTGCATTTCTCTGATGATTAATAATGTTGAGCATCTTTTCATATGTCTATTGGGTGTCTGTATGTCCTCTTTGCAGAAGTGTCTATTCAGGTTCTTAGCCCATTTTTTAATTGGGTTGTTTGTTTTTTTGGTGTTGAGTTTTTTAAGTTCTTTATAAATTTTGGATATTAACCCTTATCAGATGTATTGGCAAATGTATTCTCCCATTGCGTGGGTTGTCTTTTCATTTTGTTGATGGCTTTCCTTGCTGTGCAAAAACTTTTTAGTTCGATATAGTCCCATTTGTTTATTTTTTCTTTTGTTTCCCTTGCCTGGGGAGATATATCAAATAAAATATTGCTATGAGCAATGTCCAAGATTTTATTGCCCATGTTTTCTTCTAGGATTTTCATGGTTTTGGGTCTAATGTTTAAGTGTTTAACCCATTTTGAGCACAGAGCTAGAACAAATATTTCAAAAATTTATATGGGACCACAAAAGGCCCTGCATAGAAACAGTGATCAAGAGAAAGAACAAAAAACTTGGATGAATCATGCTACCTAATATCAAACTATACTATTAAGCCATAGTAATCAAAACAGCATGATACTAGCATGAAAATAGACACATAGATCAATGGAACAGAATAGAGAAGCCAGAAATAAACCCACACCTTTTTGTCAATTAATTTTTGACAAAGGAAACAAGCATATACAGTGGGCTAAAGACAGTTTATTCAACAAATGGTGCTGGGAAAATTAGACAGATACACGCAGAAAAATGATTATCTTTAGATGGAGCCTTGAGCAAATGGAGGGGAAGGTGGCATCTGCAATGTAAAACAGGTGTTTTCTGTAAAGTGTTTCATCCTGTCCTGAGGAGAAACTGGTCCAGAGCAGTAGCTATAATTTTAGGTTAGTTTATTGCATGAAGATCCCTAATTTCATCTTAGGGACCTCTGTTGGGTTTTACACATGTCATGAAGGCACATGTATAAGGGACCCACGGACACAGACAATGGGGAGGGGGAGGACTCAGTGTGGGAGGTGGGGG
>VMDR010035174.1:0-10844 GCA_007922815.1 Macrotus californicus | reverse complement strand
AGTGCCTTCTGAAGATACACACTACATTTTCTGAGTTTTTTTTTTTAAACTGGGGGATAGCAGTCAATGTTAGATAGATATTCCCATAACCCAATCTCTCCTATATGCTGTCATTTCTTTGACTGGTTCTGATTGTAGTCATTATGATCTGACTGAATCTAAATTAAATTCCATTTGTATGTAAACCTATAGGAATTTGGTCATCTGTACACTTTATAAAGAATAGTTTTTCAAGGATAGTGACTATTTCTTAAAGACACATGTGCTGGCCATTGAGCTAGGTACATTACATGCCATCACGTGTCCTTCCCAGCAGTCCTAAGTTCTAAGGTACTGGTCCATTAAGGAATGTGAGACTCAAAACCATTAAGTAACTTGTCTCAGGTAGCAAGGATGCTGGGGACAAGATAAGGGATTGAACTGTGATTTCCTGTCTGCCTGTCTGAGCCCAAAGCTGATGCTCTGTCATAATATCATGCAGACTAAAGAGAATATCAGAAAGAAGACAGGCATACCCCAGTTTGGTAGAAGAGTTAAAAAAATAAAGCCTTTCTATAATGAAGACTTTATAATCTTTTGTGATGAATGACATCCATGATTAGAAAAATGATGCCAAGGGAACATATGCTGTTCATTAGCTAAACACTCTGAGACTATGTACAACGGGCATGTTGTTTGCAGCTTTTAAATGACAGCACCTTACCGGGACAAGCATGGTCTCATATATCTGAGCAGGTCATCCCCTTCCAAAGAAGGCTCTACTGGAGAGGAGCAAGGTGAAGGGGCAAGTGGGAACAGCCGAGTTTAGTGAGCCAGTCAGACCAGTCCAAAACCCTGGTGATCACTGGGGTAACAGGTTTCGAAACCAGATTGCCCAAATGATGCTGGTGAATTAAGCAACACTAAAATGAATGATGAAAACCTACATAATGAAAATATGATCTTGTCAAAATAATGAATTAAGATTCTTTATGGCACAAAAGCAATCCTCTTAGAATTCTTTATATGGAGGCTTTACTTGCACATTTACGATATAATGAAATAAACTACAATTTGATTATACAACTTTTAAGACTACTCCTGCTGCACCACATCAGGTATGCCATAAGTACAGTTAAATGAAGCATGCCCTATTACTCTGCACACCCTCCTTTGCACGGTGTTCTTTAGAGGAGGTAGAAAAAAGCACACTACCCAGACGGTACTTATTTGCTATAGCACAGTAGTTTCATTTCTTAAGCAGCAGGGTTGATATTTTGATTTTAAAAAAATCTCAAATCTCAAATCAAATCCTTTCTCTTATTTTCCTCCCAAATTTAAAAGACAGAAAACATACTTATAAATGCTGAATGATTTCTTCAACCTTCTGATGTTTATTAAGTTTTGGTAAACAAAACTCTTTAAATTAATGAGACTTAGGCTGAAACATATTAAGACATTAAGACTCGTCCTGTGGCTATGATAGTTCTTTGAAAATCATAGGCTGCATGACAAAATATTTCTCCAATATTAAAAAAAAAAAGGCTTAACTTATCAATTGCCTAGAAAAGAATTAACAAGGGAGAAATAGCAGTGTGCTATGTTAAAGGAACGGGGAGCCTTGGAACCGACAGCGAGCTGGTGTCAGAGGGCGGGGACAGCCCTCGCTGCAGCTTCCTTGACGTGTTGAGCCCGATGAGCTCATGTGACAGATAGTAACTGTCTGCTCTCACGCTGTGGCACAAAGACAGTTTGTTTCGCAACTTATGAGTTCATTTCACTGGCATAAACTAAAAACAGACTGTACGAGAGAATCTAGATTTCTACCAGCACCAGGCAAAGCAGAACCCAACCAGTGCCGAGTAGACTGGAACTATCACATGCCTTCCACTTGTGACTGCTGACTAAAACCGCCTTTATATCAGACCAGGTCTACTCTAAGACACTAATCGCTTTCTAGGAGTATATTATTCTCAATTTTATCAACTGAGGGGGCTCATTTACAGATTTTACTAGTTAAAATATTTTGGCTGCATAAATATGACCCCTAATTATAGTTGCTTGAGCAAGATATATTTATCTTTCCCTCATATAAATGAATTCTGGAGGCAAGTAATTCAGGCTTGACAACCACCTGATGAAGTGAGGAAGCCCTCAGTCTCCTCCGGCTTCTATTCTGATATTTCTAAGCTGTTGCTACCCTCCCATTTTAAAAAGTTGTTTACTTCTGGCCACGCCCCCTCATTTGATTGAGATATAATTGACGTATAAAGTTGTGTAGGCTTTGTCTTTGAGTTCATGATTCCGAATGGCTTCTAGACCTGCAGATATCACAGCTACATAAAGCAGTCAAAGGTAAGAAAATAGATGTACCATTTTATTGTAATAAAAGAGGAAGTCCAATATACTTACATTTCTTTGGCCACAACTCAGTCATATGACCAAACCAAGTTGCAAAGGTAAGAAGAGGAATGTGGCATTTTGTCTGGATGGCAGATTATGCAGCTAAATGCCAGAGTTTCGTGGCTAAGGAGAAGGAGGGGATGGGTGTGGGTGCGAAGTGGCTGTTTCTGTCACGCTGGTGTGCGGCGGAACTCACTACATTTATGTGATCTATCATACTGATTTCCAGATCTGATTTTTATCTGTCATAGGGGCCTCAAATGAGCTCAAGAGAACACTCTGCCATCACACTCAACAACATTTAAAAAAATGTAATTTACTTTGTATGTCTTTGAACTTCATGGCGTGCTTTCAGGGGATAAGGAGAGGACAACATTAAGTCAAACAAATAACTAATAATATCATCTTAACCCCAGGAAGACTGAGACACTCTAGCCTAGGAAGAAATGGGTTTAGTTGCATTTAATTGACTTGTACATTAGGTTAGAATAGCCACACCTCAGCAAAGGCGAGTGATATGAAAAGGGTCTGACAAGTGATCCGCCCCAATGCGTGCGTGAATGCTTTGCCATTTTCAATCTACACATTTTGCAGAAACATTGGCTGGCGGGATGGCACACTGCTTTTGACCTGTCTTAACCCTTAACTGGGATCCTAGATATAGTCAATGTAAAGCCATCGATCTCAAACTTCACCAAAGACAGAAAAGATGATTGAAGCAGAGTGGGGGTGGTGAGGGCCGAAGTACTCCTGAGAACAATGAACTTGAAAGTAATACGCAGTATCTTCATACATGCAGCATGAATTTTAATGAAGAGGCACGCCATAATGTGTGAAAAATATAACTTCAGTTTTTTAAAAATATCACAAAATATGTAAACACTGCATATATCTGAAGAGATTCTACATTTATGCTGTTTTATTTTGAGAAAGATACAAACAAAAAGCAAATATGATGGCATTCAAGATATCCTTGAAAGGGCATAGATACGGTACATTACAGGGTTAGTACAATTTCAGCCAACTGCCATGTATTCTAAATCAACAGGGCTGAACAGTAACGACCGAGTTTTAATCACAATCTAAAGCTCTGCAACACTCTGGCAGCATGCCGAGAGACATCCTATACCACCAGAAAAAGAGTGGACCGGCTAGTGAAGAGAATGCTGATCTGGAATCAGAAGACCTGCACTTTGGGGCTCATTTTGCCTCTGACATAAGATGGGAATCTCTGGGTGAAGTTCTCATCTCACGATGACTGAGCTCTCTCTTCTTTGATACAACTTCTGTGTTCTGTGGTTCTGTGTGCATCCTGGTCTTCGGGAAGTCCTGGAATCTCTGGAAATGTTTCAGAGTCGTGGGTCGTAAGACTTAAGAGATCAGACAATCCAATTTCACACTGGAATACAGTCTTAGTGTATTTGCAATGATTCTGAGATAGAAGAAGTATCACTGGGAGAAGCCATCAGTTCCTAGCTTCTGGGAAACAGGTATTTCAGAACTGCAGAAGTCTGTGTGAACCACTTCCCTGCAGCAACGGAAGGGCTATTCTGTCTTCTGCATCAACATTCCTTATGTCTCCCATGCCTCTCACAGAAGGGCACTGGATTTAGGGAGTCAGGAGGCCTTGTGATACTGATAATGAAAGAGAGACTGTGGCATTTATAAGAATCTGCACTTTTATAATAGATGGAGAAAGGAAAAAGAATTCTAGGCATGGTCTTTCAGGCGAGTTAAAGGTTAGGAAGAGCACCACCACTGTGGCTTCAAACAGCCCCTCCCCCAGATGCCCCTCACTGCAGCAGATTAAATCAGTACAAGAACCCTAAGAAGATGCACTACTGAACGTCACGAAAAGAACAAGCTACTATGCAATTTATACAAAGGCTAAGTATGAAATCTACCTTTTAAAAATGAATAACATACACTCTAAAAGCTATTAGCAAACAGTTTTTTTAGAAAAGTACATCTAAGAGGCTGTAATAGGCAAAGGCATGTAAATGTTCTTTGAAAACAAAAACAAAAATGTTTGAGTCACATAAACATATATGAACAGACAACAAGGGAAACCTCATAAACAAACAATATCAGTTATTGGAAAATCACCACAGCTTAGTACTTTTCCAATGTCCTAGGCTACACAGAGCCACTTGCCAGGTAATTCTGTAGGACAAGAAAAGTCTTGGTACTTCGATTATAAGGAAATAATAGTGAGGCTTAAAAAACATAGGTACATTTAGTGCACGTGTTTTAACCCTCCTTTCAGAATGATAGTATCTACTTTTCAACAGCTAATAAAGGTAGCAGGCACCCTCAGTAGGTAGGCATTGTAGACATGCCTTTACATATTCCTTAAGAGAAGCTTGCTTATCCTATACCATTAACAGAAGAAAGAAGAAGAAAAAACCCTAGCATGTCCCTAATAAAAAGAAATCAGATTTGGTATGCTTGTGACACTTCAAAGGACGCATTATGTGGAAAAACAAAATAAACATTTAACCTGGCAAATGAAAATGGATTTGGCGCTTCAACATACTTGGCAGACAGGCAGCATTAAATCCCAGTATGCAGAGAGACTAATATAGTACTTAAATATTTGCTTAAGTGATATAGTATTTAAAATAACATATTTGAAGAAATGTTTTACGGGGTTAGTAGGATAGTGTTAACAGAAAAGGCTTGACGAAAGAGCATTTTACTTTTTTGTCATTCTGTGAACTTCAGTGGTTTTTTAATACTGACCCCTCGTCAGCCATTCTCCTTTAAGTCTAAGATAGCTGTATAGTAGCCTCTGTCTCTTCTGAAAGGAAATTAGTTTTAGATTATGAAAACCACTTGTGAAGCAGAATGCTTTGAGGCAGAGGGTGTCAAAATCCACTCTAGGACACACGTGCGCACACTGTAAGTGATGACTGACTGGGTGCGTGTCTGCCTTCACCCACTGCTCGCTGCCGTCACCCCCCAGTCTCCTCGTTAGAGAGGCACAGCACAGCGCTGCCTTCCAGCCACACTTCCAGCCACACCACCTGGACACCTGACGCAAGCTGGGTCGGAGGCCCTCTTCTGAGACTTAAGACTGGTAATGCAGGGAGTTGAGTCTGCCTCTCTCCGGGTGATGAGTCTAAATCGGCAGCACCTGCTGATGGCATGTTATCCAGCAAGTAAAAAAACAGCTCCACAGGGAGAGAAAAATGAAGCCTATGGAGAGAGAAGCACAGATCAGAAACAGTGATCAAATGAATGGATTTCACTGGTGTCTGAGCTGTAGTTTCAGAGGCCAAGCTGAACTTCCATTCTTGGGCTGTTTAGTAGAAGACGCACATACTTACATGAGAAATTTGTCTGCGTGTAAAGTATTTTTTAAACAATGTATCAAATAGATTATTAGTGAATTTATAAATTTAGCTTATCTGTCATCCCTAGTCTCTGAATGAATCCATGATCTTTATACAGTCTGTGTACCAGTCACAGAAAGGACAGTGGTAACTCCTATCGAAGTATAACTCCTATGACAACTTTGAATCATCATCCTGGGGTGGGGGGACTGACCTCTTTCCTATACGTAAGCAACACTTTTATTTAATGGCATATTGAGTTAATATATATCTTTAATTTATCATCAGGATATTGCCAGTAGCTGGACATAAATTTTATAAAAGCATACAATAGTCATTAAGTCCTTTACTCAGTAGGAAATATGACCATCCTAAATAACCTAATTCAAAACCAGGCAGAGATGCCAAATTTTTATTAATACTAGTCTCTAATACCAGTTTTTCACTTTCAGAGAAAATAAGCTTGATAAAAGAGTTTCTAGAGGTGACAAGCAGTTCTGCCTCACTGAAAATTTGTAGATATGTAAAAAGTCACATTTAAAACTAAAATACAGCCCTGGCTGGTGTGGCTCAGTGGATTGAATGCCAGTCTGCAAACTAAAGGGTCACAGGTTCGATTCCCAGTCAGGGCACATGCCTGGGTTGCAGTCCAGGCCCCCAGAAGGAGGCGTGTGAGAGGCAACCACACACTGATGTTTCTCTTCCTCTCTTTCTCCTCATCCCCTCTCTCTAAAAAGAAATAAAAAAAATCTTTAAAAAAATAGAACTAAAATACAGAATCCTCCAACTTATAAATATAATATATCCTAAAAGTCTGTCTTAAATTCAGAATGCATCTTTTCATAGAAATACTATTTCTTAATTGTTGTTTAGGGTCCCAAAACCTCTTTAAGCCATATTCAGCTGGACTATGCTCAGGTTACTTGGAGCTCAGAAGGGGCATAATTAATTAAGAGAATTTTGTGCTCTTTCCACATGGACCAGTATTATGCAAAATTACAAAAACACAAAGTTGGTGTTGGACATCTTCTCACTGAAGTCTCAGCCTCCTAGTCTCTCTCTCTTGAATTTTCTCCCTCCCACAAGCACACAATAGAACGCAGCACTTACTGTTGTCTACTCTTCAAATCTCTCTAAGGTTAAAAACTCGTCTTCCCCCACTCCTGCTGACCAAAATTCTTTAAACAAAGCTCCTTTCGGCTAATGACTAAAAGGTAAGCAATCTGTAAATAACGGAAAGTCCTTGGTCCTTCAAGTGTTTTGTAAAAATTTTGAAAGATATAGTAATCTCTTATCAACTATGGTTTTGAAAATTGTGGGTTTACAATCATGAGATTTCACATTTGTAAAACAAATATGATAAAGCTGTTATCTTTTTAAATGTGTGATTCAGTTCACAAATGACCTGAAATGGCCAAAGAAAGTAAAAATAAAGCAAAATATCTTCACTAGCCTTGAAATAAGGGAGGCTCATAACCATACACAATAAAACTCATGAAATTTCTTTGAGATAAAGGCCAGATTGAAAGAAATATGGAACTTTCCCACTACTTTCCTTTTCAAGAGAGCGCTTGCTCCCAGGAGTTTTCTTCCCAGCACTCTCATTTTGTACCCACGGCCCTCGGCAAGTCACCGAATCTCTGTACTTCAGGGCTCTCGTCTGCCAAGGAGGGAACCTATCTCACGGTGTACTGTAACAGGAGTGAAGACTGATGTCGGGGTTTATTTATTATTTGGGGGTGTTTTTGCTTATATTTTTAATGTAAGGGTTTAGCACAGTATCTGGCATGTAGTCAGTCAGTCCTGGACTCTGCTCCATTACGAGCATATCCGTGCCTCTGGTGCACTACAGTCTCCGAGGAGGAGCTGACCACTGACAGCACTCCTCCATACCCCCAGGGGGACCTGTTACAGAAGCTGGCCTCCAGTGCGTGGTCAAAGCATATTCAGTAAACGGAAAAAAAAAAATACTACCTCATTTTTAAAGTTGACAAGTTGAAATAAAATAAAGTTGACAAATTGAGACACAGAGATTTAAGTTTCCTGAGAATTTGAAAATAAACACTGAAAGATTTAAATTCAGGTAGACACTGAAATCACAAATAGAAGATAATGAAAGAAAATGGGCAGGGAAGCATAAACAACAGAAGGTAAGTGAGATAAAAATATATCTGCTATGTCAATAAAGGTAAATAGGGTAATCTCATCAATTGAAAGAAATTAAAGAAATAATCTTAAGATTTGGGGCAAAACACAAACTTCCACTATCTATGCTTTTAACTGGCTAAGGAAGATCGAAAGTAAAGACAGACAACGTTAGGTATTGAAAGCCTGGCCGTTAGTTTGCACAAGAGGGTCAATGTCTACTGATGAAGGGTCCGTCAACGGTGCAAGAAACTTTTGAACTTCTTCCTAATGTAGGGCGACTAAACTATATGGTTGGATATTAAAGGAGATATTTACAGTAACATCACAGCAATGAAAGACTTCCTTTCAATACCTCTTGGTTCCCATGCGATTAAGTAGGAAAAAATGGGGCATGTCCCAATGACCTATTAGGATATAAAACAGTGAAATACCTATTCATAATTACTCTAATTAAAAAATTAATACATTTTACAGGGACTGACACTGGTACCCTCAATCAGCCCATGTGTCCAATAATTGCATGTGATGCACGAGATGTCCTGCAGTGGAGCAGGGCTCACACACGGACGGAGCGCCGGCTGTGACAAAGTCGTGCATTCGTTCAGCCTGAGGGGGTTGCAATTGCTTTCTCCTTACTTGGTAGAGGAGCGTGTCTTTGTGCCAATGTATAAAAAAAGACTACCGAGAGGAGAATCTTTGCAAAACTTTAAATAGAGATAGAAAATGAACATAAAAAGCCTTTATACTGCCTAAAGATTCAGAGGTTATCTCCAAGCAAAGTAATTAAAAGTCCTTAAAGACAAATGAATGTTTTTTGTTTGAAAGACAAGTGTTATAAATTTGCTGAACTTTTCTGTGATGATCATTGGATGTTACTAATAGATATTTAAAAAAACCACAATTTATGTACCTCTCTAGCGGTGAAAGTAGTAAGAAAATAAGTGCTTTCCAAATGATGAAGCATCTATGATTTACAGATGGTTGGTAATATTTTCCATACCATTGTTTGTTTACATAACATGTATTTATTGAGCACCTACAATGTAGCTACACACTGTTCTGGTCCTGGAGATATTGCAGCAAACAAAACAAAGCTCTTGCTCTCCTGAAGCTTACATTCTAGTGGAAGAAGACAGACAGTAAACAAACATATGAAAGACCGAAATGTTAAGTGCTATGAACAAAAGACAGTGGATAAGGGAACAGAAGAGGAGTGGGTAGGAGCGGTGCCCCTTCTGTCTTAGTCTGCTCAGGCTGCCCTAAGAAGATACCACAGACTGAGTCGTTTAACAACAGAAATTTATTTCTCACAGTCTTAAAGGCTGTAGTTACCAAGGTCAGGTTCTGGTGTGGGCAGCTGGCTGCCTTTTAACTGTGCTCTCACATGGCAAGAGGGCTCTGGCATTTCTTCCTCTTCTTACAAAGCTAATTCCATCATGACAGCCTCAGTGACCCTTAGGAACTCCTCAAACCTAAGCATCTCCCAAAGGCCCCAATCTCCAAATCCAACCCATTAGAGGTTAGGGCTTCAACTCAGGTGTTTGTGACGGTGCACGATTCAGTCCGAAGCACCCTTCTATTACATGCTTGGGGCGGTCTGTCTGATGATGTGATATCCGAGCAGAGATATGAGGGACATCAGAGGGCTGGAGAACAGCACTTGAAGAAGTCTGCAAGTGGCAATGTGCCTGTCCGGTCAGAGCTATTTCTGAGAGCTGGTATCTGAGGAAAGATGGAAAACTGACCAATGTACAGGGTGGGGCAAAAGCAGGCTCACAGCTACTCCTACGGAAAACAACAGTTATTAATAACAGCAACACGAGAATAAACTCTGTTGCGTGTGCTCGCAGCTGTACCCACCTCTGTCCCAGCATGCATCTGCAACAACAAAGGCTACTAGTGCCCTTGACAACAGCACTTTCTGCAGGGTGACGGGGATGAAAAGTGACTCAGTGGGTTCGGAAGAATGGGAGGAGAGCAGAAGCAGTCTTTTCAAGAAGTCCTACTCTGAAGGACAGCAGGAAGATGCAGTGGCCAGTGTTTGTTTTAAGGCAGGGGAAATTGCATAGGGGAATCATAGCAGGTGTCAGGCGTGTGGTAGGAACCTGTGGAAGTGCTCTCTGATTGCTTCTCTCTCCTCAGAGAAACAGGAAGCAAGGTGTCAGCAGAGCAGAGATGAGAGAAGTGCAAGAGATCTAATGCGAAAGGAGGTTTAAATGAGTAGCAAGGGCAGTGGGGCAGTAAATGCACTAGGGACGTTCTAAAGTTGCTGGGCAATACTAAGGGCTATTCGAGGTCCTTAGTTATAAATCTGAAGTGAGACTAGCCAGCATGATTGTGTTTTTCTCTAGTCATGTCCCACTACCAGGGTACAGATACAATGTAGTTACAAAATAAGCAACAAATTGGATTTAATTAGAATTGGGATTTTGCTAGGGCAAGTGCAGTGTGAGCTCCCAAATTTTTTACTGATAAGGGTCTGCAATAAAAAAAAACTATAGAAAGTGAATATTATTAATAATGATGAGCTAAAGTATATATAAAAATCTCCTTACCTTGTCCATGAATCATTTACAAAAAGTCACCAAATATTAGGACACGAAGTAAATTCTAATAAATCCCTAACACTAAAAATAATATCTAACACTCTACTATGCAATAAAGCAACTAAAACATCTGATAGAGGCAGAAACATCCAGATACTTGGAAAATATATATCTCCATATTTTAAATATTCTCTTATATAAATTAGGCCAAAGGGAAATTCAAAATTGCAATTACACAATAGTTAAATAATAGAATTGTTACATATTTTTCAAACTTTGGGCTATATCCAACTCTAGCAAAGAAGAAACTCTAAAACTTGAATATTTCCACTGTTAAAGAAAACTTTTGCTATTAAAAATGAATACATTAATTAAAAATATCTTTGTTCAATTATTTCCCTGTGATAGTATCTAGAAATGCAATTGCTGGATC
>VMDR010035173.1:0-10846 GCA_007922815.1 Macrotus californicus | reverse complement strand
CTACTAGAAATATAATTTAAGGCTATCCATGCCCATGAGAAAAATAATTTTTCTTATAATTAGTGTGATCCACACCACTTTTACAGGATCACTTGTGGTTCTTTTTCGAAGAACATCAGTTTAATTCTCATTTCGATAATGGCAGCCCTTCCTTCAAACCCCAGGTGGAGGTCACACTGAAAAAACAGAAGTCTGAAATCCCTTCTGACAGCTAACACTCACTGAGCATGTATGAGTTGGTATTACTTTAACCCTGTCTTACAGATGAAACAAGTGACGGTCAGAGAAACCGAGTAACCTGTGCAAGCTCACGTGGCCAGTCCTGGGGGAACCCGGGTCTGAGGCACCCAGTCTGCCTCCAGGGCCTCCCTCCACTCACTACAGCACACCCCCTCCCACACTCAGTGAAAACGACGGAGAATCTACGGACATATTCCACCGGACTCTACTTCCCGGCCTTATGCCTCAGCCCAGGCTACGTTTTACTCGGTGAGTGACCGGATCAAGGGACCGAGGAAAGAAGGGTTCCGTCCTTTTCTTACACAAGAAAGGTACAGCAGAGCTTCGGAACTAGGAGCACGAACTCTGGGAAAGCTGCCTATGTGAGAATCCAGCCAGACTTTCACTAGCTGTGTGACCTGCTGCGAGTCAAGTAAACTCTCTGTGCCTTAGTTTCTTTACCGGTAAAACAGCAATCACGGTGGTACCTTCCGCATACGTAATGCCACAGATTATACGTATAAAATCTTAGAATGGTGCCTAGAATGTAATAAGCACTCAATAAATGTTACTTATAATTGTTATTATATTAATAATAAATTTTCATTATTTTGTGAAGCATTTACTATAATTCCTGTCCCAGAATAAGCTAAGAACTGTGAGTTCTCAATACTTGTATGAGTATATAAATGAGTTTGAATTTTTAAAAAATTGTGAAAAGATAACATTATACAAAGAATGCCATGAAGGATAATGTTCTTCATTGAAAAAAATAAGGCTAGGTGTTAATCACAACATGATAAAAACAGTAACTGCAATATAAAAGACTGAGACCTAAAAAATAGATCTGTTTCTAAAAATCTGTAAGTAGAAATCTACTGCGATACCCATATTAGCCCATATATAATATAGTCGATGTGTTATAATTAAAATAAAAATGTAACACATATTCTTAAAAGTGAATTAAGTGCAGGTACTTTGGAAATAGTTTGGTGGTTTCTTAAAAAATTAAACACAAATGTACTAAGCCATCCAGCAGTTCCACTCCTGGAATCTACACAAGAGAAATGAAACACATGTTCACACAAAATCTTGTACACAAACGTTCAGAGCCAGCATTTATTCACAACAGCCAAAAAGTGGAAATGACCCGAATGTCCATCAAACGGTAAAGGGGTCAGCAAAAAGGGTGCAGCCACAGGATGGAGCACCGCTCAGAAATAAAGAGGAAAGCACCACTGATACAGGTCACAATGTGAACGAACCTCAAAACACGCTAAGTGAAGGGCTAGATGCCAAAGACCACATGTCATGTGATTCCATTTGCAGGAAATGTCTAGAAAGTGCAAACCTTGAGAGGCAGAAAGTAAATTAGTAGGTGCTTGGGGCTGGGAGGAAAAACAGAGTGACTCAAAAAGGCACAAAAGACCTAACACGTGATGGAATTGTTCCAGAACTGAACTGTGATGACTGCACAAATCTGTAAATTATTAAAAAATCACTAAATTATGTGTTGAAGGTGAGTAAAACTTTATGGCATATAAATTATACCTCAATAAATCTGTTAAAAAGAAAATGGAATTAAGAAAAAGCCAAATGCCACAAACTAATACCTGAGGAATGCTGAGTTCCTGTAACTGGCTTTCAGTAATCTCACTGAGCTGCCGGAATGTCATTGTAAAATCAGCTTCTGTCTCTTCCATGAGCTAATGAAAATAAGTATATTTATCAATCTCAGTTCTCTGAGAAGATGCTGATTAGTAATTCAAATGTTAACCAGAAAAAAAAGATAAAATGATGAACTCACATGTAAGAGAAATGCAATTAAATCATCATCGCCCTTCATTTCTCCAAGTAATCCCAATTTGGCTTTGAACAATTCTCTAAATCTAAAAGAAGGAACGTCAATGTAATTTGTTATCAAAATTCTCACTATGTTAAGAACTGTCCTAAAACCAACCAGGATGCTTTAACATCTGTACTCAAAAAGAACAAACCTGCCCTGGCTGGTGTGTCTCAGTGGATTGAATGCCAGCCTATGAACCAAAGGGTCAGGTTCAATTCCTGGTCAAGGCACATGCCTGGTTGTGGGCCAGGTTCCCAGCTGGGAGCATGTAAGAGGCATCCACACATTGATGTTTCTCTCCCTCCCTTCCCCTCTCTCTAAAAATAAGTAAAGTAAAATATTTTAAAAAACTTTAAAAAATATTTTTTTTTAAAAAAGAACAAACCTTGTGTAGTAAAGAACAGGATACCCCTCAAGAATCCGAGCAGTGCTATGAGAAGAAAAAAGGAAGAACAGTTAAACCTTGACTTATAATTAGCATTCTTGAATTACACTTTACAAGAACAAAGTGAACCTTCTCATGTATTAAATAACAAAGGATTATGTGCTGCTGATTCTGGTTTAATGCAGCATTACCTACAATCGGCAAGATGTGGAAGCAGCCCAAGTGCCGATTAGTAGATGAGTGGATAAACAACTATGGAACATTCACGCAATGGAATACTACTCGGCATAAAAACAAAGAAAATTTTACCCTTTGCAATAGCATGGATGGACCTGGAGAACATTATGCTGAGTGAAATAAGCGAGTCAGAGAAAGACAAATTCATTATGATTTCATTTATGTGTGGAATCTAATGAACAAATTGAACTAACAAGCAAAATAAAGACAGACTCATAGATGGAGAGCAGGCTGACAGCAATGGAGGTGGGAGGGAGGTTAAGGGGTGGAGGGATCGAGCAAAAAGGAAAAAGGACTCATGGACATGGACAACGGTGTGGTGGTTACAGGGGCTACGGGGGCATAAGGATATTAAGTAGCAACAGAAAAAATACAATAAAATTTTTCTAAAAATTAATATCATTAGATTATGTGCTGCTGATTCTGATTTAGTGATTTAATTATATATCATATCTTTAGAGAACACTACCAACACAAATTTACTGTCTCAAAGGTTTGGATATAGTACAAATCACACCGTGTCATTCCTGAAACATTATTATATATAATTAGCTTATGGGATAAATGTTAATATACCAAAAAGTTACATAAATGGGCTTTGGGGTGTATTTTAAAAATCATCTTAGACCCAATATAATATATTACAAGCAGCTCATACAACAAAATAATATTTCACTTGTCTGCAAGTATGAACATAGAGTGAGATATTTCATATAAATATAAAAATTAAAGCATTTTAACCACAAACCCATCTTTAAACAATAAAGTTTCTATTTCTTAACTGTCTTAATACATATTCAATTACACAAAATTCAACACATTCCTTTTGCCTTCCTGACCTCATCTCCTACAACACTCCCCCTTGCTCATTCTGCTGCGACCATCTGGCCCTTCCTTAAATACTCCATGCACACTCCCACCCCAGGGCCTTTGCACAGGCTGCTCCCTTGCCTTTAGTGCTCTTCCCCCAGATACCTGCTCTTGTGACCCCTTCAAGCCTTTGCTTAAGTTCTTTGCTGACCATCCTTTTAAAACTACAAACCCTCCGTCCCTCCCTCCCTATACTCCCTACCCACTGCTTTATTTTTCTCCATAGGACTTATCCCCTTCTATGTTATATAACTTATTTGTTTATTAAAAGTGCTACATAACTTATTCTGTCTCTCTGACCAGAAGTAAGCACTATGAAGTCACAATTATTGTGTTGTCTCACTCACTGCTATCGCCTTAGCACTAAGAACAGTGTCTGGCACAGACCAAGTACCTCAGTAAATCTTTGTTGAATGAATGAATGAACTCTACAGGGTAAAAGGGAGAGAAAATTAATGGAGACAAAAGTGGGAAGAAGACTGCTTAGTGAATATCATTTTATATGACTTTGATTTTGAACTATGTGACTGTATTATCAATATAGTTTTAAATTAATTAAGACAACCATATATGGGCCATAAAATTTTATACCTTTATTGTAGTAATGTTTTATTTGCTACATGGGATTAATAAAGTCACTATATGCTTTGTCTTCCATTTGGAATCTTGTACTGGAAATGGTAAATTTTGGATTTGGGGGGAGGGAGGAGACTGTGAAGAGAAATATGTTTTATCACCTGGTGAATACAATGGAGACACAGAAATGAATAAAATGTGGCCCTCGCCTTCAAGAAGTTCAACGTTCAGTGGTTCGATCAACAAGTCTTAACACAGTCCCGGGCCCAGCAGCTGCTGAGGTCTGGAGGGCGCAAGTCGGAGCCAGGCCTCAGCCCCTCCCTCCCGAGTACAGTATGGCTACACTGAAAAGAAACCTTCACACATTTTCAGTAATAGACTTTACCACATTCTTTACACAAAATAATGGACAAAATAAGTCCAACTACTTAGCAATGAATAAATAGTGATAACACTTAGATCAAAGAAGAAATGAAAATTTCACATCTAAAAAGCAATAAATAGGATAACAACTTATCCTCATAACTATGGGAAAAGCCAAGACTGTACTAGAAACATATGTAGTTTGAAATGCTGTCATCATTAAAGATTAAATGTGTTTTTAAAATATATTTAATTGATTTTGCTATTAAAATTGTTCCAATTTTTCCCCCTTTGTCCCCCTCCTCCCAGTACCCCCCATTCCCTCTGGCAACCCTCCCCTTAGTTCATGTCCATGATTATGTATATAAGTCATGTATGTAAGTTCTTTGGCTACTCCATTTCCTATACTGTTCTTAACATTCCCTCCCTGTTCTTTACCTACAAATTTGTGCTTCCTAACCCCTGCACCTTTTCCCATTCTCCTCCTTCCCCCTCCCAAATGACAACCCTCCATTTCTGTGATTCTGTTTCTGTTCTGCTTGTTTGCTTAGTTTGTTTTTTAGATTCAACTGTTGATAGTTGTGAATTTATTGCCTTTTCAATTGTTCATAGTTTTGCTCTTCTTTTTCTTAAGCCCCTTTAACATTTCATAGAATGATGGTTTGGTGATGATGAACTCCTTCAGCTTTACCTTGCCTGGGAAGCACTTTATCTGCCCTTCCATTCTAAATGATAGCTTTACTGGATAGAGTCATCTAGGTTATAGGCCCTTACTTTTCATCATTTGGAACATTTCTTTCCAGTCCCTTCTTGCTTCAAAGTTTCTTTTAAGAAATCAGCTGACAGTCTTATGGTCACTCCTTTGTAGGTAACTCTGCTTTTCTCTTGCTGCTTTTGATTCTCTCTTTATCTTTAACCTTTGGCATTTTAATTATGGTGTGTTTTGGTGTGGTCCTCTTTGTGTCCATCTTGTTTGGGACTCTGTGCTTGTATGTCTATTTCCTTCAATAAATTAGGAAAATTTTCTTTCATTATTTTTTCAAATAAGTTTTCAATTTCTTGCTTTCTCTTCTCCTTCTGGCAGTTGTCCCAGAGGTTCCTTAGACTATCCTTGTTTTTTTTGGATTCTTGCTGTTCTGATTGAATGTTTTTTTTTCTGCCTTATATTCCAAATCATCAGTTTGGCTCTTGGCTTCTTCCACTCCACTGTTGGCTTCCTGTAAATTTTTCTTTATTTCATTTAGTGTAACCTTCATTTCTGCCTGGGTCTTCTTTATGCTGTTGAAGTAGCCAATGAATTCCTTGGGCATTCTAATAACCAGTGTTTTGAACCCTGCATCTGATAGATTGCTTATCTCCATTTTGGTTAGTTCTTTTTCTGGAGTTTTACTGTTCTTTTATTTGGGTCATGTTTCTTTGTCTCCTCATTTTGGCAGCTTTCCTGTTTGTTTCTATGCATTAGGTAGAGCTGCTTTCACTCCCTGTCACAGTAGCATGGTCTATTGTAGAAAAGTGCACCGGTAAGTTGGATGGGGCAGAGCCTTAGGTAATCGCCAGGATGGGGCAACCCCTGTGAACCAGGTTGATGGAGTCCCAGATATGGTGTTGTCACTCTGTGGCTCTCTGTGGGGGATGGAGCTCAGAAAGGGGACAATGGGCTGCCTGGCCTCTGGCGTTCTATCCAGGAGAAAACTGTCCCCCAGCACTCATCCTGATGCCAGATACTTCCATTTCTCCCCGTGTGCCTCTGTGGTTATCCCTTCTAGGTGCCCCTGTGCTGGAGCCCAGAGGGAGTGAATATATATAAGTCCTAAGTCTGTTCTGGGCCTTTTAAGAAGAGATCCCAAGAATTCTGAAGTTTCTTTCACTGCCCCAACCCCTACTGCTTTACAGCCAGAAGTTATGGGGACTTATCTTCTGGGTGTGGAACCCTGGACTGGGTGATCTGGTGTGGAGCTGGAATCCCTTGCTCCCAAAGCATCCCTCCCAGTTTTTATCCACCACACATGGGTGTGGGACCACATGTTCTGCATCTCTGCATCTCCAACCCTCCTACCCATCTGGATGAATGTGATTTAATTCCTTGGTTGTCAGACTTCTACACAGCTCGATTTTCTGATGATTTTAGGTGACATCTGTTTATAGTATAGTTGTTATTTTGCTGTGGTCGTGCAAGGAGGCAAGCCATGTTTAGCTATGTCTCCATCTTGACTGGAAGGCTCAAAAAGCTAGTTTTTAAAATGTCACTTTCCCGTTCCCAGTGAGAACACCGTACTGGAGGGATTCTCAGGGATTATTGATTCCAACATATCAGCTGGGACTCTTTTGATTGCTAGGAACTAGACACACTTACTTTAGTAAAATAAATTAATAATTTTTTAAATTGTAAAAATAAATTAATACTTGCAAGAGGCAAGTTTAAGAGGCATTTGGACCTGGCAGGGCCAGGTCCTCACACTCTTACAGTGGGACCTGGTCCTTCTCCAACCCTCCTAAGTGCCTTTGGGTGATGCCAGTCATAGGCACCATCTCTCTGCCTGCATCAAGCACCTCCAGCAACTCTGGGCTGACACCCAGTCACCAACCATTCTACTGGGAAGGGGTTCTCCTTCCCTTGGGTTCCATGAAAAGTCACAGCTTAAAAATGCCAGATGGATACTGAAAATATCAGGGGGAACATTTTGTAAGGCATATGATTGTATAACCACTATTCTGTACACCAGAAACTAATATAAAATAATATTATATGAAAAAATAAATAAAGATAAAAATATCAAAAAATGCCTTTGGCCTAGCTTAGTCACATTCTCATCCTCAAACCCACCAGAGCACCCAGAGGACGGAACATGGGATTGGCTAGATGTAGGGTCAGCCCTTCAGAACTGATTAGACTGGAAACAGATGAGATAAATCCCAAAGGAAAGCTGAGGTGCTGGATTTGGGCCTCAGGACAGATTCCAGGTTGGGGGAGGCAGCAGATTCCACATCATGACAGCCTACTGCACAGCTGTGAGACCTCAAGCCCAAAATAAGGAGGAGGTTCACTTAGGGTCAAGAGCTGCAGCCACCCATCCAGTTTGCTACCCTCCCTCAATGGCAAGAAACAATTCCACTTGCTGAAAAGGTAATAATGTTGTTAGTGGTAAACTCAAAGTTTCTGCCTTTGGCATTGGGTCCTTGCATTTCCTTCTCTTTGGAAAAGAGATATGAAAAAAATCACCACATATTTTGGATTTAGATAATGTTTTTGTTTAATAAAGAGCATGGATCAAAAAAAATTTTTGTACAGTGTATCCTGACCAAAAGAATGCTTTGACTTCCACAATCGCCTTTCTTCCTAAGATAAAGCAGTTAAGATGATCTAATGAATAAATCCAGGAACAAGTGGCCTTCCTGGACTGTACCGTGGCTCCTGCCAGAGCTGGGAATTTCACAGAAACTCCTTTTCCTAAATCCTTTCAGGATTATGTTTGCCAGCGAAATGAACTCATGTGAGACAGAAAGCAGAGAGAAGTGGGGGGCCAATACTCTGCCAGTCAGGGCAGCCAGAAACAAAGATGTTAAGGTGCCTGGTGGACTCCAGCTTTTCCTCAATCTCCCCCACTCCACAGCCAGCTCAGGCTCCTGACTACTGGCCCTGCTGACCAATTTGGGTGCAAGTTAGGTACTTGGTATCAGGTCTACTGAGGCTGTGACTTCCAAAAACCTTGCCCCATGACAATCTTCAGACCCACGGTAGTAAATAGATATGCAGGGGTCCTTAGGTTTCTCAGGAAGCTCCAACCTGTCCACAGTGCCCGTACTTCAAGTGCAAATGCTTAGGACAGTTCCTCTGATTCCTGGTGCCCCCCTTCCACACCTTCCCTTCCCAGGGTGTCATATACCTGTGTAAGCTTGAAGCCTGTATTAAACCCCTTGTTTCCATAAAAAAATTAAATTAAAAATAAAATATCACTTTCTTGCTTTTCAAAAAATGATCATTATACGAACATATCAGTAGATTTAGGATTTACTCACAGCTGCTTTTGCCCAGGATCCAGCAATGGGTTTATAGCTTGTAACAACTTATTTAAATTAAACATCCCAATATTGGCCTGATTTCCTATTTTATATCTTCTTTCATCATCAGATGTGTTTGGTACAAAATCTGTTAAAAAAAAAATACTATCCTTATACAGTGAAGATAATTATAATAAATAGCTTTTTTCCTCATTTTTAAGCTTATATTTAAACTTAATATATATATATATATATGTTTATTAGATAAAAAATCTTTCTGACATTAAACATTTAACTCAAAAGTAATATAAATACTTAATGCCAATGCACATGAAAACATTCTACAATATGAATATTTTCCTAAAAAAAGAATGCATTGCTAACCTACCAGGACTTCCAGGTTATCACATGTGTACTTCAAACTCCAAAGCAGCATGTCGCCCACGAAGCCTGCCCTGGTCCTTCTAGTGTTAAGTATTGTATTACTGCTACCTCCACTTTGCAGGTTAGTAAGTGAGAGGTTAAGAAACCTGTCCAAGGGCACATAGCCATTAAGGGTCGGATGCCAGAAACCATGCCCACATCTGACAACATATTCCCTGCCACCCTTCATGTCACCTTCTCTGCTATGTAATTCCCTGAGGGAGGAGGTCTCCAAGAACTCATTTTTGTGCCCCCAAGGCACCTGGAAGACTGAGTACCACAGAAAATGACCATTCCATGAATGATCCCAATTCTTTTACTACCCCATCATTGTATTAGCTATAACAGTTTATCTAAAACAAACCTGAAAAACAAGGCCTATTTATATATACATGTAAATCATACATACCTGGGTTATAGGCCTCCATAAAACCAAATGGACCATAGTCAATTGTAATGGATAACAAACTGAAGTTATCAGTATTACAAACACCTGAAATTTTTTAAAAAATTGCAAAAATATGATAATAAAATAATAAAGTATATTTTAACTGTATAAAATTATTCAGAATAGGAAGGGTCATGGAAAACAGTTGTTTTAGAAATGAAACAAAATGAAATTATCAATTGAAAGTGTAACTGATGAAGACAAATAGCTTAACATATATATTAAAACTGTATTTTAAAATTAAATTTAGCCTTTTGTTTTATATTCCCCCTTCCCAAAGATTTCAAATACTTTAGGAACACAAGCCCCAAGAAATGAAACTTTCTTATTTATCCTCAACTTCTAACACTTGTTTAAAAAATGTTATTTGGAATGGAATTGAGATGAGTAAAGGAATAAAGCTGTCATAAGCTGTGAAAAGGGGGAAAGGGAAAATATGGGGGCGTGCCCCACGGCAGTCCTGAGTTGCAGAGCACTAGCAGTGGGGGGGTGGGGGGGCATGCGGGATAAGTGACCTCTTAGGTGAGGGGATCCAGGGTGGGGGCAGAGCATGGGGTGGAGGAAGCCATGACTACACCGGCCTAATACAGGCTATGTGGGCATGGTGGCATGGCATTCAAAAATGCTAAATGTACAGACTCACTAACCCAGCAACTCCACTTTTAGGAGTTCATCCTCAAGAACTCACCTTCAAGAACAGAGAGATATAGTTGCAAGGTGGTCACTTCAGCACATTTCATAACAGCAAAAACTGTGAAACACCTACCCAGTTCCCACCCAACCCCAAGTGAGATACAGAGAGTGTGGGGTAATTAAAGCAAATTTTGAGAAGTTCTGCAATGTGGAATCCCCTTTGGCATTCATCTCGAGACTTTAGTATATACAGAACTTGCTTTTCTGTTGCTCTTAGTTGAGGTGGATATTCCTTCCAATGCAGCCCCATACAGTGAATGGCTTCAAACACACACAAGCCAGCCCTGCTGTTTTTGTAGGAGACACATGAATACCATCAAAATAAAGTCTAGAAAACTTGATATGCAATGGTTAGTAATGATTATCCTGGAGAATGGAATTCAAATCACTTCTGTATATTTTAAATTCTTTAACAGAAGCATGTAGTGCTTTTATAATTAAGATTTTAAAAATACCTTTAAAGAGATCTAAGTTTATACTCACAGGGTATCCTTATTCTATTTTGTGTATGCTGCTCGATTCAAAACCATTTTAAATATGAGAAAATTGTCTCTCTGTTGCTAAAAATAAATTCATATATTATAAATGTTAAGAAGCTCACAGGCAGGAATATTTTGAAATATACAAAAAAAGAAATCTTCTGCCTCAACAGATTAATTCTACCTTCTCATCAGAAGAGTGAAACATCAATAGATAACTTACCATGAGCAAAACCAACAGACATCCACAAGGCAATAAGTTGTGCTGTCTTGGATACCACAATGGAAAAAAATTCCTAAAATAAAAT
>VMDR010035172.1:0-10849 GCA_007922815.1 Macrotus californicus | reverse complement strand
TATAAAATGTTCTCCTTTGGTGACCATAGTGGGTCCCAAGTTTGTTAATGCCTATAAACCTTAAATATAAAACATCTGTGCAACTCAATCTAGTGGTACTGTTTGAATTTGGACACAAATATGTGATTGGAGTGTAAGATTGTGTCAGCTTTTTAGCCGTAGCTTTTCAGAAGCTTGCTAGGCTTCTTGGTGGGCAGAGCTGGATAAAATCCAGGATCACACCAGGTTGTCCTTTTCCTGCAGGGAGGCCTGAACACAAGGGCACCCAGATTGTCCCTGCCCTTGCCATTGTCCCTACTGCTACTTACAGGTGGCTTTGCTCTTGCCACTGACTGACTAAGACCCAGTTTTCTGGGAAAACTGCAGCCACACCCCTTCTTTGTAACTTAATCCATCAAGCTCGGTGCACCCCATTGACCTAAGCTCTCCCCTCTTTCTTCCTCCCTGGACTTGGGGAGAGCTGAAAGAGAGCAACAGGGTTTGCTTTTGTTTTTTCTTGCATCTTTTGAGTCCCTTTTCATTCATTTAAAATGAAAAAGAAAACCTGCATTAGTTTCAGCATAGTAACTGAAAAATTGGTACTTTAATCATATGTACAAGATGTTTAAAGCTCAATAAAAGGAGAAGAAAGTCATTTCTGCACCTTAGTCTGCGGGGCTGTCCAACCTGTGGCCCACGGGCCGCATGCAGCTCAGGATGGCTATGAATACGACTCAACACAAAGTCATAAATTTACTTAAAACATTATGAGATTTCTTTGTGATTACATGTAGCAAGTATTTAATGTGTGCCCCAAGGCAGCTCTTCTTCTTCCAGTGTGGCCCGAAGATGCCAGACTATTGGACACCCTTGATCATTCTTTAATCCGTAGAATGCCCAGACTGTGTCACATTAATTATGGCATCTCAATCATTTCTGGGGTGGCGAAGACTGCCCATTCACTACCTACGACCCTTTCTCTTCTTCTTCCAAAGAAACAGAATCCAGATTTTATTTAAGGCAACACTGTACCTGGCCAAAATTCCACATTTCCTGGTCTTTCTTATAGTTAGATAAGGCCATGTGACTACATTTTGGCCAATGAGATGGAAGTTTGGAGGAGGCTTTCTGGAAGAGTTCTCAGAGAGCAAATAGGTAGCTAGTAGGTGCCCTTTTGCACTTCCACGGCTGTTTAGTTTTCCTGGTATTTGGATATGATGGCTGGAGCACCAACAGCCTTGTTGGTCCTTTAAATGGCCATGAGCTAAAGATAGTAGAGCAGAAAGTTAGGTGGAGCCTGAGATGCTGATGACCATTGGCATCCACTACCAACCTGAAACTGCTCACCTCCAGACTTACTTTACATGAAATGAAAATGAAACTCTGTGTGTTTAAGCCATGATTATGTTGTGTTTTATTTTATATGCAGTTGATCCTAATTCTAACCAATACACTGGTTTCATATTATTCTCAGCAAAGCTCCAGATGAGTCCCATTGCTGGGGAATTAAGTTCCCCGTAAGTGAGGTTTTCCTCTTCTTTACATTACTGTGGAAGTAGATGGGGGATTTTTCAGTTAGAGGCTATCAGGAATGGGCTAATTTCCGAGTCTGCAATCTGGCCTGAACTGTGCAGTGAACTTAGCATTCACTCCCATAAAAACACTGATACTGGTTGAGTTTTCAAACATACATATTTTCTATTGCCACAATGGCTAAAGGCATTCCTAATGAACTCTGTGTCTTACTGATAGAATAAATTGGCCAGTTACATGTGTATTTAAATTTGGAAAGATATCTAACCATTAAAATCTCCAGCCTTAATGCCAATTTTCCTACTTAATTAAAAAAAAAGTAAATCAGGCAGGCTTTATCTCATCTTTAACTCTTACCAGGTTAGAGTCTAGGTGGTAAATAGAGTAGAAATGAATCACTCTGTTTCTGTGGGGTTCCAGCCACAGGAGACAGACGTCTGACACACAA
This sequence comes from Macrotus californicus, assembly GCA_007922815.1. Taxonomy (NCBI): domain Eukaryota; kingdom Metazoa; phylum Chordata; class Mammalia; order Chiroptera; family Phyllostomidae; genus Macrotus; species Macrotus californicus. The sequence goes on along the minus strand of VMDR010035172.1, from coordinate 8,889 downwards.
TTGCTGGGAGGATTTGAAGACTAAATAAAAGTGCTCAGGGGAGTTCTTGGCTCATGTAAATGCCCAATACACGTTAGGTCCTGTGAGTGTGCAGGAGAGAGAGGAGGACATGGGGAAGGCGGGGAGAGGATAAGGTGAGTCCAGAGAATTGAATGACTGCTGATAATAGGAAAAGGGAAAAGGGAAATTTGTTAGAACACAACCACAACTACCTCATGAATCACAGTCATTTTGTTCTACAAAAATGTGTTCTGTTCTCATCAGTTCAGGATACTTAGCAGGCTGTACCTGCTCAGAGACATCTTCCTTTTTATAATATACTACTCTACTAAGTACTGTGTGTTGATTCTTACTCCCATTCTGGGGGAAAAAATCTCCTTTTCTGGCTTTCTCTAACTTTTTTGCTCCATTTACTTTCATTAAAAATATAAACTGTGCATTTTTTCAGATTTTTTTAATCAAGGCTGCTCTTTTCTTTTTCCCTATTCCCTTTTCACATTCAATTTGGTGAATCAAATTGGTGACTTAAGTTTCTTCCTTCATTTCAAAAAGCAAACAAATTAAAAGAAAGAGAGAGAGAGAGAGGGAGGGAGAGAGAGCCTGTTCAGCTCCATCCGCAGCCCTCACAGAGAAATCCTGGTATTTGTATTTCCTGGAAAGTACTTATATGTAAGGCCATGGTGATGTCTGAGGTGGGGGGAAAAAAAAGGACATTTGCAAATGCATTTCTTTGGCTGAATCTTGTTGTTCTCTGAAGAAAGCTATGTTTATGTTACCAAAATAAGCTCGTATTTTCTTTTTTTATTGTTAACAGTGTACCCTGGCCCCCAAAGTCACTTCATGTAATAAACACAGTTCTAATGACTATTGATTGGGAAGTCCTAGCCTTTCATTTGAGCTGTCAGCTCCCTCTGGCAGGTTAGAAATAATGAGTAGCACAGTGGAAAGCAGTTGCAACAACAGAGTGTGTCTCCAATGAACTAAGGCTGGTCATTTGGGTTTGGGGAAAGAGTCCTGATTTATGGCAGCTTTTGGAACACATTCTGCTTTCCATAAACCTGTGAAGCAGTCTTAGAGAGAAGGTCTATCCAAAGTAGACAGAGCAGCAACTCAAGATAATTCTAGAAATGTGCCATTGTAGCAGTCTCCATGGGCAGTCCTTTGTCACAAGGCAGAACAGGCTCCTGGAGAAAGGACTAGTATTTGAAATGGCATGTCGGTCTGAATGGGTAGGCAATAAGGTTTAATGGCTGCACCCACACTTTAGAGGATCAGATACTCTGGGCTGACCTCTCAGCAATTGGGACCTTAGGCAGGTTACTTTAACTCACGATGCATCAGTTTTGTTCCAGAGACTGCACTTCGTACAGGTTGCACTTTGCAGTTTCAGCAAGGAATTTAGAAATTGCTTATGATGTCCTGGCTTAAAACAGAGAATATATCAATCAGATTGTTTTACAATGATGTTGAGTGACATACTATCCCAAAACTCAGTGGCTTATATCAAGAAGCATTTATTTCTTGCTCATAGGTCTGCAGGTGAGTGTGATTTGGCTGAGCCAAGCTGGACTCTGCTGGGCTGCTCTGCATGAGGCTTCAGGTAAGCTGTGTTTTACTCCAGGTGAGGATGTGGCTCAAGTCTAGTTCATGTCTCTCATCTGTTTTAGTCCACCCTCACCACCACCTCAGTTCACTGGAAACACACTCTGTTGTTGCAACTGCCTCCCACTGTGCTATTGATTATTTCTAACCTGCCAGAGGGAGCTGGCAGCCAAATGAAAGGCTGGGACTTCCCAATCGATAGTCATTAAAACTGCATTTATTTACATGAAGTGACTTGGGGGGTCAGGATACATTCCTACCAATAAAAAAAGAAAATACGAGCTTATTTTGGTAACATAAACATAGCTCTCTTCTGGGAGCAGCCAGATTCAGCCAAATAAATGCATTTGAGACTATTCTTTTCTTTTCTTGGGCATTATCATTGCCTCATGTATAAGTACTTCCCAGGAAATATAAATACCAGGATTTCTCTAGGAGGGTTACAGATAGAGTTGGACAATCTCTCTCTCTCTCTCTCTCTCTCTCTCTCTCTCTTTCTCTCTCTTTCCCAGCCCTCCTTCCCTCCCTCTCTGTGTAATTTGTTGATTAACTTAAGGAAGAAATTCAAGTCATCAGTTTGATTCACTAAACCTGAAAGTGAAAAAGGAACAGTGAGGAAAAAAAGACCAGACTTGATTTTTAAAAGTCTGAAAAAAGTACAGTCTATCTTTCTAGAGAAAGCAAAAAAAGCAAGGGAGCAAAAAGGTTAGACAAATCCAGAAGAGATTTTTTTCTAGAATGGGAGTAAGAATCAGCACATGGTGCTTAGAGTAGTCTATTGTGTAAAAGAAGATATCTCTGAGTGGGTACAGTACTGCTAAGTATCCTGAAATGACCGGAAAAGGAGACTACAGCGCGCTTGTATAGAACAAAATGGCTATGATTCATGAGGTATTGTGGGCCTATCCTCACAAGTTTACTTTTTCCTTTTCCAATTATCAGCAGTCACTCAATTTTCCAGAGTTACCTTTTGGGCTCTAATAGAGAGCAGGCTATTCTGTGTTTGGTTAAACCATTTTCTGAAATAAAATAGATAAAGTGCCTTTAAGAGAAAGAAAGCAGTTGGTTTCCTGAAAGGTTCTGTTTTAGGTCTTGATGAATTAGCCTCGTACTTTCTGTCCCCCTTGCTGACCTGTCCTACAATCATATCACGGGAATTTAATGACTCAGTTTAACATAATCATCACCTAACCCAGGGGTTGCACAGTAAGTTCCTCCATAGTCCCTGGAATTCTGATATAATTGATTAGCCATGGGATCTAGGCATCAGTACTCTTTAAAATTTCCCTTAGTGGTACCAATATACAGCCCAAATAGATAACTATTGACTAATGGGGTGAGATATGGGGCCTAAGCTGTGTTTCTGGAAGGAACGAGCTAAGGAAACAGGACAGGGTGCAGAATCCCCATCAGACTATGTGTCAGCCTGGGCAGTACACCTGCAGGAGTCTGCCGAGTAGTGTTTTCGTGACATTAACAATAGTAAAATCTCATTGATTTGCTGTCTGCTTTGTCACTCACGCTCACTCTCACTCAGTAGGGGGCAAAACAACACTTAGGGCCTTGTGGTTAGTGACATCTGTAGATGTTGAGATGTCCAGCAAGGCATTGATTTCCCTAAAGGCAGATCAGGCAGAGTAATAACGGCAGTGTGGGTGGATGCAGGAGAGATCTTTTAGTCTAGAAATTCTTCTTAAAGAATGCACCTTAGGATGCCTCATTAATTATGCTGCCTCCAACTTTATAACCTGAGGGATTTGTTCCTAAATAAACAACTCAGTTAACAAATTTTTGCTACCATTTTAAACTCTTCTGGGCTCCCCTGCACTTCTCCCCTGGGATTACAAGTAACCACTCTGCTCAAATAATGTCGATCAGAAATTTATAAAATCTGACATGAAGCCTTGACATAAGCTAGTGATTTTCAACCAGTGTGCTGCAAGAGGCATGTTGGTGCCATGCAAGAATTTTCAAAACATGCAATACCTGACTATTTAGTCAGGGACTCTGACCTCTTTTCCCTTAGATTGTCAAATAAAAAATGACAACAGCCAACACAATAGCTGTCCAGTGTGAATGAATCAAAATTATACCTATTTTTGTCAGGTCAGCAAAAAGTATAATATGTATTTTAGAGTGCCACAGAATTTTAGTAATTAGTTTATGTGTGCCGTGAGATGAAAAGGTTGAAAATTGAGGAGATAAACAGGACCACCTACCCATGACATAATCACAAAGCAAACTGATGAGAAGGAAAGAGCGCAGTCTTCAGAGTGAGGAAGACCCTGGTGCAAATCCAAATCTGCTGTTTATGAGCTGAGGGATCTTGGGCAACGTATTTTCTTTGCTTCCATTTCTTCATATCCATAAAACAAAGTGCAGATTTGTTTCACCAGAATTCTGAGTTGAGAGAAGAATGCTAAGGCAAACTGTACATCCCAGGTGGTGAAAAGCAGTTGAAGGAAGAATGAAAATGGCACTAAGGACCAGGGAGATCAGCAAGAGAAATGGCGTAATCACAGGGGGCCCAGTGAGAGCAGAGGGGTTTGTGGGTGCAGAGGGGTGCTGTCAGTTTCCAGCTCTGGGAGAAAATTTAGAGAGAGGGAGAGACAACAAGGGAGAATTTGCATGAAGCTGGCTGGTGCAAAGGGGACACAAAGCTCATTTCTCTCTCTTTTAAGAGTGCCGGAAGATCCACACTACTTGCCAGGGTTTTAAGAGTTGAGTTTTAAAAGGTGGTAGACAGAGGCTGGCATTGATCTGGCCTTATGATACAGGGTTGTTGCAAGGGTAAAAATGTGCTAATATGTAGGAAAGCATTTGTTCCAGAATATAGAAAGTATTGAACCAATGGGTGATAACTAGACCAATTATTATGATCGTGATTATTATTATAAATCAGCCCTGGCTTAACTACAGCAAGTGGACATCCATTTATTCCAAAACATGCATTATAAAAGCCCATGCTACTGCATGAAGCATTGGGTAATGTAAAATGCAAAGCATACATGCAAAACATGCATCATCACATACTTAACCTTGGGAATGGAAGTGAGGGATCAGCGTGTTGTTTGTGTTCTTGTTTTCCAAGAGAGTGTCATTTTTAACCACAGTTCAGTCCAAACAGTGACCATTAGTGGAATAGTCATTTTTTCTTGTTCTAACATTGATACCCATGGGCTATGATCTTCATTTCTCTCTCTCCCTCTGAATTTCTTCATATGAAAAATCTTACACTCTTAACAAGTCACATTTTATTCTGTATGAGCTGAGCCATTTAATAGTACAGAATAAAATTTCATGAACTCGGGACAATCCCTGAACAAAATCAGTGAAAAAAACTTATGGACCTGTCATGGTGATAGTAAAGGTTGATAGTGATATCACTTGTGAAGTAATATTTTGTAAATGTGCTTACTGCAGTGTGTACTAGCCATTGGGAATGCTAGACAATGTCATAGCTCAGTGTCCCATAGCCCACAGGGAATTTTGTCCCTGTAGAACATTCAGCCGTCACAGAACCACATATGTCACAAACTGGAAGGGGTGGGGGAGGGAGTGGGAAGAGCTACTGGAATCTATTGATTAAAGGCCAGAGATGCTGCTAAACATCTAACAATCACACACTTAAAATAATCTCTCTCAAAATGCCAATAGTGCCATTGTTGAAAACCATGTCACTTTAGTCCTCAGGAATGCCAATAGGTTTACTGATGATTGAAAAGGGGAAACTGAGAGCTGAAAACAAGGGGTTGAAAAATGCTGTGGCTATATTGGATTTTGAAGATTTTGGCCACAGCAGGAAGAAGAAAGGACAGTGGAAGAGAAAAAAGAAGGAACAGATATGCCGACCGATAACCAACATAAAACTATCTTACCAGGGTTATATTTTCCTTTGGAAAGATTTAAAGAATAAAATTTAAATATATAACAGTATTGGAGAATAAAGGGAACACATTAATAGAACAGAATTTTATAGGAATTTCTACCAAAAAAAGAAGCATATGAAATAGAATGGATAGGTAGAAAAAACTGTAATGCCAAACAGGACAGAACCAAAATAGGAGGTATAGTGCAGGGGTTCATAAACTTGGCTGCACATTCAAATCTAAGATCTTTTAAAGCTTCCAGTGCCCAAGCCACACCTCAGACCAATTAAACTGTTATCTCTAGGACAGGAGCAACATTAGCATTTTGGGGACCTCCCCTAGGGATTCCAGTGAAACGACAAGTTTGGAAACCACTGGTGTAAGAGTAATCAAAGTGAAATTAATGGCAATCAACTGAAGCAGTGCTTCTCAGACTTCCACCTGCATGCAGATTAGAGTATCAACCTAAATGCAGATTCTGATTCGGCAGGTCTGGAGTAGGGCCTGAGGTTCTGTATTTCTAACTAGCTTCCAGGGAATGCTCCTGTTACTGGTCTATGACTCACTCTGAGGAAAACAAAAAACTAAAAAGAAACAGTTCATTTTCATCCCCCTACCTCCATCTCCCTCCAGTTCCCATAAACACAGAATCTGCCTCTTGTATTAGTCCTCTGGTTAAAGCACTGAAACTAATTCTCTAAACTTAGCAAATAGACCTGGAGGAGGCTAGGGATAAAAAAAATAATAAGACCCCAAGGTCACTCCTGGCCTAAACAATGAAGAGTGAGAAACAAGAAAGTAAAGGCAGCTAAACCCAGGGGTTGAAGGTATTTGGGGCATAATTTTAATCTACAAGAAAATAAAACAAGGGTCTAGGTTCCAATAAAAAGTATTTTGGCAATGACCTTAATGATCAATTATAGTGAAAACCTACAACTAAATGTTAAGCAGCCACTAAACATTATGTTATGGAAGAATAATGAGATGAAAGGAAGTTCATGATATAGCTTTAATTTAAAAAATATAACAGGAGTGATGCAAATGAAGGCGATTTTGTTTTTCTCTCAATAGAAACATGATAATAGAGGCAGTCTCCTCATATCATGGGGGAAATAGACCTTTGATTGGCTTTGGTCTCCATACCTCCAAAAAGAAAGATTTTGATAAGCTGTGTGAGGTGGCATCCAAAGCTCAGCAGATTATGAACCAGTTTGGCCCCTCAGCCCTAATCAACCTCTCCAATTCCTCATCTATAAAACTGGACCCAGCCAGCACCCATCCACAAGGTTCCATGGCCAATAGCACTAGAGTGGTAAAGATACCAGGCACTCCTGGGTCAGGAGGGCATCTCAGCCCTGTAAACAATCAGGTATATTTACCAAGAAGAAATTACAAGACTTAGTAAAAGAAGTGGATCCTAGTGAGCAATGGGATGAAGAGGTGGAGGGGAGGCTGTTGCAGATAGCTGAGGATTTCATCATCAAGAGTGTGGTGACAGTAGCCTGCCAGCTTGTTCGGCACTGTAAGTCCAGCATCCTGGAGGTGGAGGATGTCCAGCTGCACTAAGGGCACCAGTGGATCCCAGGATTTAGCTCTAAAGAAATCTGGCCCTACAAAAAATCCTGCACCCCAGAAGCTCACAGGCAGAGAATGGCATTGATCCTGAAAACAATCAAGAAGTAGCATGTGCACAGGTCAGGGAATGGATAACAATGCACTTGAAGATACTTGAGCTGAGACTTCAGCCATCTCATCCTTGTATTTTTTTAATGCTTTAGAGAAAAGCATATATATTTTTTATTAACAGTGCAGTAATATCTGTAACTGAGAGGATCTGACGGAAGAATAGATCCTCCTACCTAACCCCCACCCCCATAAAACAAAAAAGAAAGACAATAATAGAAACAGTACTGCCTTCCTCCAGAAAACTTTACTTCCTCCTACCCTCAGTTCCCAGGGGTTAATCAAGCTGCTCTCTGCATCCTTCTCAAGTCTCTGGTCCTCTCCTACCAGCAACTCCCATGGTTACTAAGAGCTGATGATGCCAGCCCAGCCTCAATATTGTTAATAGAATGCCTGATGCTACTGATAAGCTCTCCTAACCCTAGGCTCCAACACCACCCAAGACCTTCCCCAGCTCAACCTATAAGGACAGCTCTTTCATCCACGGCAAAGAAGTCTGATTCTGAGTGTGAACTAAATTCATTTAGGGTTAGAACTAAACAAGCAAATATTGTAAGAAATGGTAACACTAATCATCTTCACCCACTTGCTTTGGTTTCATGTTTGAAAATAGTACCCAGGCGATATAGACTTCCCTATCTCAGGACTTGTACATAAAAGCCTTAATACCAACTTATAGTGTCCCAACTCTAAGCTCCCATGTTCCATTTGTAATTCCTGCATTGGCAGGATTGGGGGAGGGATTTATATGGATATCTGATGATTCGCCTCGACTTCCCTGGATTCTGATATAATTCCAATGTTTCCCTTCATGATCCTCATACTGACTTAAAGAAATTACTGTAGTTTTTGGAGACAGTTGTGGCATAGTACTTCACTGATGAGTATATTAGCATAACAGAAATCTTGTTTCTAAAAGATTAGTAATCCAGAAGGCTATAAGCAAACATTTAGGACTGGCTCACAAGTGATTGCTACACCCTGGAACCAATTATAATACCATTTCGGAACTTTCACATCACTTTCATACAGAAAAAAAATGGTAGAAGTATTTCAAGATTCCACATTATCAACTGGTATTTCATCTCTCCAACTAAAGGTTCATGGGTGGTTTCTTCTATTAGACCATTAATCATTCTCTTCCATATAGACAACCTCAGGTTAGAAGTCATTAGCATTTTAACCCTCTGCATAATTAGATCAGAATAATTGTCTGTTAAAGGCAACAAATCGATAAGTCAGCCTATTATCCTCAAATGTCTTAGAAGTAAATTACCTGAAGTTTATTGTCAAACTAAAATTCTGTTGATTTGTTTGTTTTGTTGATTAGGTTCCACTTACAGGTGAGATCATATGGTACTGACCTGTAAGTGGAACCTAATCAACAAAACAAACAAGCAAGCAAAATACAACCAGAAACATTGAAATAAAAAACAATCTGATGGCAACCAGAGGGGATGGGGGAGAGGGATAATAGGGGGTAATGGGGGGGCTATCAAGGAACATGTATGAAGAACACATGGACAAAGCCAAAGGGGGTGGGTTCAAGGATAGGAGGTAGGAATGGGTGGGGCAGGGGGGCGTGGTGGGGTGAAAATGGAGACAAATGTACTTGAACAACAATAAAAAAATTCCGTTGATTTGTTAAGCATCTACTATAAGTTTGTTTACACCTAATTCTACTGAGTAATTATAATTTAGCTTTTTGGTTAGTCATATTTTTCCATTTACATTC
>VMDR010035171.1:0-10845 GCA_007922815.1 Macrotus californicus | reverse complement strand
GTGACACTGGAAACATATCTCTCTTATAGATTCATCAAATCTGCTTACACTTTGATTGTTCTGATCCTGAGTGATTTGTTGATTTTTATTTTTTTAATTTTATGAGGTCCTGTATTTAATACCAAACTTCTTCAGAATAATCACCTATCCTTTACTTTGTTATTTTCCAAAATTCAGATTTGAAGTGTTTACCATTTATTTGTATTTTATAGCTTTAAGTATTTTGCTACTCTTACCTGGAAACTAAGTGTTCCAAGTCCTTTTGGGAATGACATAGGTTAATGCATCAATAAAAATTAATCAATTGCTATACGAATGCATGCCTTCATAGATAGAATTTATGGGGTTCTGTTTTCCAACAATAGCCTCCTATAAAATGTTTTTTCTATAACTAGTTTTTGGGGAATGGCCTCTCCCTCTGATGTCTGTTTTGGCAGTGGAATGAATTTGATAGACTATCTTGGCTTTATAAGAAAGAACACTGCATTCTTAAAAAGCACCTCATCCCCCCCAAAATCTGAACCGAAGCCATGAACTTCACATTGCGCGTCATGCTCTCAGCTATCCCACTGGCTATAAACTCTGAAGCTGCTTCGTGCTCATGATGAGACAGCTTCATGGAGACTCCCAGTGTTCCTTTAAAAAAACAAAAACAACACTGCGCATGCTTATCTATAAAAGATGTGTATGTTTCTACATCTCAATCTTCCGCAATCCTCAATGTGAAAGTTTTAAAACTTTATATAAGCCAACAGAATAGATACTGGATTGTGCACCATATATCGGGGACTTAGTAAAAATTTTAAGGGATTGTTACTCATATCACTGGTAAGAAGAATGCAAAAAAAAATGTTTTGATCAAATCAATGGCATAAAATTTTATAAAATATCATTGTTGGGTCATGAAAATAAGCTTTTTTATATGACACTAAGTGAAAGTAAGTCTTTCCCAGAACAGAGCTGATTTTATATGAGTTTAAATCTGTTCTTTGTTTTTTCCAATCTCTTGCTTTAAAACATGCTAACTAAATCAGTTGACCAAAGTTCTACTGGCTATTATATCTACTTGCAAACTAGCAAATTCAATTTTCAACATAACAACACTAAGTAAAATGAAGTGGAATGCTGTGATTTTAAGGGGGCTTTGCTCTCCTTTGTTCTATGAACTTGACCGGCTTTTACACCAGTGCAGTCTCACAGCCCTTTGTTCAAAAGCACAGCATCAAATGTAAAGAATGGCTTTACATTGTGCTTTTCTTACCCGAGGAATCCAAATGCATCAAGAAAAATGCTCATCGAGGCTTGGAGCAGAAAGAGGTATTTGTTTTACATGTGTCTTCATTCTGTGTAACTCAGCATCATGACAAATGAATTGAGATTGCACTTAAGAGTTGAAATTCTCTTTGTCTCCTATGAATCCTGAAGTCCAACATGATAACACTTTTAAACATTAGGCACTGATACTGGGGAACATTAAAGATTACCATCTCACATAACATGAGTAGAACCAGACATGAGAGAGATATTGTAAATATGAGTGGGTTATGCTTATCTTTCTCAGATGTCTATTAGTCAATTTTTCCACTTAAACACCTAGTCACGGTTTCTGCAATTTATCTCAGCAGGTATAAGAGAGAGAAGTCTCTCAGAGAAGTCAGTCACCGTGACAGAGTGGAGAGAGCCCTGGATGGAACCGGGAAGGCTCTGGCCTAACTGGAATAAGCATAAATTGTGAAATCAAGTGGATTTGCATGTGAATCTTCAGATGGCCCCTTCCTGGCTGTTTGTTCTTGGACAAATTATTAACTTCTCCCTTCTTCCTTCTTCTCATTTGCCAGATAGTCGTCAGGACTAAAGCAGCTAATATTTTTGAAGCACATCGCATCACACCAGCCTCGTCGTAAGACCCTAATATGGTGTTATTATTAGATTAGGACACCTGCCATATTGTTTTACATCACAACTGTCTAGAATGCACATGTAATAATTTTCAAAATGTAAATGAAAAATTTGTACCAAATGAGTCTCAATAATGGCCACATATCCAACTGTGTCATTCTATTCATTATTTGCTTCTGGCATTATCTCATGCCCTTTCAGTTGATTTAAATAGTGTCCAATTCTTAGATAAGAAACTTTTAAAGAGCTGAAAGGTGAGACAAGGAAGAGGTTTGTGAAGGTATTCAGAAATGGCCAGGCTAACTGAGCAATCATTTGCCAAGGCAGTAGAAACAAACCTACGAATTTCTTGAAGTGACAATATGGAATCAAAGAGCGGATAGAGCCTTAGGGAAGTGAGCAAGCACGAGAACAGGACGGAATGTCCAAGCCTGTATCTCCGTGCCCCAGAGACAGGGGGAGAAATCAGCATTAGTAAGAAATGGAAAGAACCATTGGAGATTTCACGAAGGTGAAAGGACCATATATGGCAGATGAGTTATTCCAACAGTCAGAAATTGCATTGAAGAGGGTTCTAGAAAAAATAAAATGGAGGTAGCGGTTCTTCAGTGCACATAAAAACAAAACGTAAAGAGAAGAAGGCAGCTACTAATGAAGAAAGAGACCTCAGAGAGGGAAGGCCCTGCTGTGTCGCAGCAAAGGAAAGCAGTGTAACGGGGATGGCTTCTTGAACTTCGCTGTCTGGTTCCCATTATTCTTCCTCTTTAAAATAATGTCATCCATTTCTTTCAGGGCAGAAGATTTTGCCAAATATGCTATTTAAATATTGATTTTAGAGCATTTCCTTGATTTGAAAGCATACTACCAGGATTGGCAAAAATCCAAACTATTTCTTCCTGTACTCTTTGTTATGATTTATATAGGCAGGTTTTTTCTACCAAAGATAAAATGGAAGAAGACCAGAATGTAAACTGCATAAAGCACACAATTCCTGATAATAAAATGCATTGGCTGGAGCTATTATGAAGCATGTTTGAGCTATTACTCAAGAGATTCTGATTATGTACATAAAGATGTCTGAAAAGTGATATTTCTTTTTTAAATAGGAACTTTTGAAGAAGGGAAGGTTAAGGGAACTCCATATAAAATTAGTTTTTCTTAAGTATGAAAATTTTTTGGTTAATGCCGCTGATATCTCTTATACCACATATACACAGATACTAACCTTGCAGTTTAATGATCAAAGATTTGAAGAAAGGAAGCTGCTAAACATGAAAGTCCTCTCTTTTTTTTCTTTCTCTTTGCAGTATCCCAAGGCCCAAAGCAGTGCCTGGCACATAGTTGGCACTCAGCAAATACTTGTTACAGGAATGAATAAATAATGCCTGAAAGCAATTAAATAGCAAATGAATTCTTTAATGATTACCAGCTGAGAGCAAATTGGGCCAGAAAATCCTGAGCTATGGGTTTAACCTCATGGTTTTGAACACCCCAATCTGGGCTCAGAGTCTCAATCCTGATAACAGTAACACTTTATAATCAACTGTAAAAAGAAACCACTTCACTAAGAAGAAAGAAAAGCAATCTAGCTCCTTATCTGAACTTCTTGTTCTGTGTGTCCACGCCCATGTCTGGGTCTGTGTGTCCATCCCCCTGAAACTTCCTCAGTGACACAAACTCCATGCCTTTCTCTGGTTTAGATAGATCTCTTTAGAGAAGATTATGAGTGTGATGATTCTAGCTGGAGAAAATGTATGTAAAGCCCAGAGCAGCCTGTTTTACGTGTTTCTAGAATATCTTTTCAAGTTGTCTCATAGCGATGATATTTTTCCCAGAGTGGTTAGTTAATTCCCTTTGAATCTTAACATATGCAATGGTCCAAAACTACATATGAAAAATACTTCAGAATTAGACCCATCCTACCTCATTCCTTGATTATCTTATGCCTGAGTAATTTCTGGAGCTTCCTAAATTAGGCATACTTCTCTGTATCTTCCCCATTTTCTCCCTCAAAGCGCATTCCAATCCACCCTAACAAACACTCAGTCTGCAAAAATTATTTGGTGATTAAGCCATCCAGCAAAGAGATAAATAAGGAAAAACAAACAAACAAAAACCTCAGGAACCAGGGCATTGTAATTGATGGTGGGCAGGAAATAGATTCAAATACAGAACTAATGCCCTCTGAGACAAAATGGAAGCCAGAAGGTAAATGTTTGGAAGATTAACAATGTAAACACGGTGATGAGTATTTTCAAAGTTCGTTTGTGAAGGAAAGAAGTAGGGGAAGAAAATTTAAGAGCATGAATATCTATCTGTAATAGAAATAAATCATGATATACTTTCTAAAACTGATAAATTTGAAAAAGATCTAATTGCCTTAAAAACAAATTATTGATGTCCCATTCATTGCAAATATCAGAAAACAATCAGCCTAGATTAAGTTGAAGCAAAAAGGTGAGTTAAAAAAAAGAATACTGAGCCACTTAAAGGAAAACAAGTCCTGGAAGAAACTTCTAAAATAACTATCGCAAAGGAATGAAGAGGCATCAGACCTCTGCATCTTGCCTATTAGCACCTCCGTGGATTTCCCATCTCTCTCTCTCATTGCAATTGACTTTCTCCAGCTCCCATAGAGGGAAGTCCCACTAAGGTCTCCCGAATATTAACCATTATTATTTTGTCCTGGGTCCTGGTTTCTTTTGCTCTTTTTTAGTTATAAAATCCTGAGGCAAGTTTTCTGAATTGAACCTTTCAACTGTGGCCTGGAAGCCCAGGCAGAGGAAATAAAGTGGGGTTGGTGGACCCAGAAGACAAAAGGGGTATTGGATACAATAATAGATTTAGGATGCATTGGCCTCAAATATATTCAGAGCCACCACCAGTAGTTTTGACCATGTGCTGTAGTTACCAATGCTATTTATTCATCAGGTAGTTCAATTTTTCCTACTTTCCAGACTGTTTTTGTTCAGTGAGTTGTGACTGGAAATGAAAGTCTTTCAGAATTTTCACTCAGGCACAGAAATGGAAACATCCAGGCTGCCTCATCAGCTTGGGTCTCTAGTGTCTTTGAAAAGGAAAGCCCTCCTGCCAAGCTGGGATAGACATATGCTGTGAGAAATCTACCTTTGTTGTTTTAAGCCACTGAGATTTGATGGCATTTTTTCACTGGAACATTTCTTAGCCTACCTTACTGAGATCCACCCCCCTCCCGTTCTCTTTCCCACTCTGATTCTGTACTGCCCATTGATTACTAACTGCATCGGCTGAACCTTTCCACTCTAATGCCCTTTTCTACTCTTCTTCCACTTCTGCTAGTAAAGAAATACCCTTCATTTCTTTTGATCCTCTGCCAAAGGAGGCTTCCACAGGGCTGGTGGGCCCTGATGAGAGTATGGCTTCTTTATGGTCCAGGCATCTTCTAAAGAACACAGATACTGGACCCTGGGACAGAGGGAAGGGAAGGTACAGATTTTCAAGCACTTTTACATCCAACCACCCCCTCCCCACTTCAAATTTTTTGCCATGATATTTTCTTTGTTGTAAGTCCTAGATTTGTTTTTCACCTAAATTTTTTTAGAACCATGTCTCTTCCTCCCGACTCTCAGGTAGCTTGTTTCAATGATGTTCTTCCCCAAGCCACTATAACTTGGGATCTGATGGATGTCATACAGCATGGCAAAACGTTCTAATACAAGGAGTTAGACAGGGAAACTCTTCACAACCTGAATGTGAGAGGCCAAAACAAATTTTATAGACTTTCCATCAGTGGGAAAAACACTGGTTCTCAACCAGATGATTTTGCCTCTCAAGGGATATTTTGCAATTTCTGGAGACATTTTTGGTTGTGACAACTTGAAGGAGTGTTACTATTGGAATCTGGTAGCCTCGGCTAAAGTCAAGATTTAATTAGGAATTTGTGTTTTTTATTAGGAGTTTGCTAGTCTGGATGCTGCCATGTCATTCCTCTTTAAACACAACGTAGTATCTCTACTTGCAACCAACAAGAGTAAGACAAAGGAAATGACACAATACCAGCAGCAAATAGCATTGTCACAATCGTCACCAAAACTCTTGGGAAAGTCCTTATTTTTACTGTCATTTGCTACCTGACTTAAAAAAATGAATGATTGACTGTCTCCTAGGAGATGCTATGAATTATTTCATCATTCTCTTATGAAAGATCTGACTCTTGCAAGCTAAGTTGTAATGCATTCTCACAAAGTAAGTAGGATACCTGAATTACAGTTTATTTTTGAAAAAGTACTCTGAAGTAAAAAAAATAAAAATGTTGACCTCAATGTTTAATACTCCTGAGGGGCTGAAATGAGGATACAGAACAAGCTCTCTTGTTCTCCTAAACAGAAGTTGAGCCAATAACATAAGAGTACTTTATGAGCCAAACAATGTGTGGTGTCCCGGAGCTAAAGAAAATGTTGGCACATCATGCTAACTCACAGCTGTTTCAGTCTCATTTAGTGACTGGTCCCACTCTCCGCAGCCCAGTCCGCCTTCGGAAATATAGCACAGCTAGCGCTTCTGCAGCATGTGATTAAAGCCACTGACAAGGGAGGTTTTCTTTATATTTTAGCTCTTTGTCTCAAAAGCTTTAGAAATCTTGGCAAGTGTTGCTAAGAAATAGATTACTTTTTCAGAAAGACGATGTATAGAGTTTTCTTAACGTGCATGTAATGGTACGTATTTTTATCAACAAACTAAATGCAATCATGAGGGTAAAAAGAGACCTTTCTAAGATGAAAAAAAGGAGCTAATTTAACCATACACAACGGTGTTATAAGAAAGGATTTCTGTGACTTCATTCACTTACCATGTGCATTTTTAGGTCGCAAGACAGTCTGCCAACAACCTGTCAGAGGCAGACCTTTCTAACAGCAGAGCCCTATCCCAGGAGGGCTAAAGAGCTTAAAAATTAGGGAAGATGCCATATTTTGACTTGAAACAGCTGTGCCTGAACGAGAAGGGGGATAAAAGGTGAAATGAGTCTAGACACTCCGAATCCTCCGAGTGGAACAGTAAGAAAGGAAGAGTAAGAAAGGGTTACAGTTCTTTCCATAAATGTCAAGGAAATAATTCCATTGGGATAAGTTCATTTATTTTTGTAGAAAATCGTTTTATAAAAAGCAGGAGCATTATGCTCATGTCCAGAAAACCATTGGTAGTAAATCAAATAACTTCATTTAATTGTGTACATTAACTTAACTTTCCTCATACTCTAAGACACTATAAAATAAGTGACCATCTGGGATCTTTAGTATATCAGAGCAAAAAGCGGGTAACTGATAATCTTTAATAAATTAAAGGATTAAATGAAAACAAACTCAAAGGATTTCATTCTCTAGTTAATTAAGAGAAAATAAACTCAAGGATTTCAGCCTCTAGTTAATTCAGTGAATTTGGAACTGATGACATGGGCTAAAATTATTAGAGTATTACTAAAGTAAATGGTCCCTCAACTTTTATCAGTATCTCATTAAACACTCTCAATTTTCATTGGTATCTCATCAAATATTTTATTTAAATAAAATTTAAATAATTTAAAATTAAGTGTAAATATTTTTTTAATTATTTAAGTAATTTTCCCAGAACCCAAGTTTCCACCTTTGTATGAAAAGTTTTAAATGCATTAGGTGAAGTCTTTGTAAAGTGTGTAATATTATTTCCCACATTCAAAATATACTGTAAATCAAGAGTTCTTAACCTGGGAGATCACAGACCTGAGAGGAAAGGGGTCCATGAATGGCTGTCCAGGGGGCCAAAAGCCCTTTGAAATTATATGCAGAATTATGTAGCCAGGCTGCACTTTTAATCAGCTTCTTGAAGTGATCCACAATTTACATGAACTAGCATATTTTTGATTAATCAGGATATTCATTATGAGCATCTACTATTGTACCATCATACTGGAACACAGTGATGTCCTCAGGACATATTTATATAAATAGGTCTATTTGTCCGGCCACAAAAAGGACCCCAAATTATCATTTTAAACAGAAGTAAACAACAGATTAGAGCTACAGTAAAATTCTCTGTAAGAAATCCTCTCTCTAAGTAAGAATTTCTTTCCTCAACTTTTTCCACTAAAGCTATAAGTTAAAGTCTAATTACAGGTCTCAGTTGATGATTAACACATTAAAAGTTACTTATTAATTTGTACATCCACATTGCCCAGCGCACAGAATTCATGACACATAGTACATTTTCAATCAACTGTGCGATGTGATAATCAAAAGTTTCATAGTATGAGAAGCTTCCTTGTTGATTTGACTCCCTGCCAGTTCACAAAAAATACGCCCTAAAATTATTAATACACATATATATGTCTATGTAAGACCTTTAAAGTTTATTAAGCTAAGTGTTTCTTATTTTATTTTGTAGATAATGAAATCTCTGAGAAAGTTTTGGTTCTCTAACTTTTTTAATTGGTTCCAACACTAAAGATTCTAAATCAATTTTGGGGGTAAATTCAGCAAGTAACTGCCTCTTTAAGCCTCAGTTTCTTTATCCAGAACATAACAGTGTTGGACAAGATACATATCACATGGTACCGTTCAGATCTTAAATTATGTACCTATGTTTTGAAACTGTTAATCAAATTTTAAAAAATTTAAAATCATGACTCCCAAGCAAATGAAGTTATATGAATTGGTGGTCAAAAGTATATTTAAGCAAACTATTAAAATGGTAAATCTGTGACTCCTAGGCAAACGTAAAATGAATATATGTCAAAGACTTTATTCAAATAATTAATTAACAAGGGAACCAGTAAAGTGCTAAAATCATTTCAAAGAGTATTTCAAAAGCTAGTATTTATAGTCAATGTTAGGATAAGATTGCTTAACCAGATATAAAACTGGTTAATGTACAACAGGGTAATACATTGTAAAACCTAGGGTTATTTTTTCTACCAGACAGAAATTATTTGCATCTCTCTGGTATAAAAATCTACAAGTTAACCTCTGCCCTACACATTATTAAATAGCCCATTCAATACAAAATCAAACCCAGCACTGTACTGAAAAACACTCAAAAATCTCCTCTGGCTACTAACTCGGAGTGGTAAACACACAATACAATATATATATGATGTATTGTAAAATTGTGTTCTTGAAATCTTTTTAATTTTATTAACCAATGTCACCCAAATAAAGTCAATAATATAAACTAAAGCTTTAAAAAATATCTTCTGGCTATTGCTAAGTGTCAAATAACTTTTCTGACGAGTTGAATTATCTTTCATGAACCTAAGTTCTTAATTCTTGATGATACCATTTAGTTTTTAGAGAAAGGACTTGATCACCTTTATTTAACCCCTGTAGAATTTTCAAAATATATTTTCAGACCAGTGCCCTAAAGTGCCTTACCTTGTTCTGTGCTGAAGTAAGCATTAGAATTTCATAAGACAGTGTTTAGATGACTCTACATCTAAGATATTTCATACATTAGATATAATGTAACATATATTTAAAGGTACAATGGAAAAAATAAGCTATTACACAAGTTCAGAGATTATAAATATTTTGATCATTAGAGTCCAAGACATTTTATATTTTTAGAAGTTCCAGAGGTGCTTAATAGACTTAATAAATATGTATGCTATAAAGGAAACTTGAAACATAATTGTAAGACTCACACAAAGGAAAGAAAGCCAAAAATTATTCTCTTATAGTTTATGATATCTGTTAAATAATTTTTATACTACCTAAAACAATGCTTTATCTACACCAAGAAGAAGTATAATATCACTAATAATAACATCAAATATATGTCTACACGAACACAATCCAATAAAATTCTGGACTATTCAATTGTTTTTTTATAATGGATATAGGTGGCAAATATTCCTCTATACTTAACTGCTAAAAAGTAACCCATCTACTAAAGAAAATGAACCTACCCACAAAAGAAAAGGCATGCATTTTTAATTTCTTATATTTTTATTACAGATTTTTAAGATAACATTTTTATATCATCAGCTTAAAGAAAATAAATCACACGAGAATAGCTTTTGTATGTCTGCCAAGGTAAATTGTTCTATTTTAAATTTATCAAGTTATAAATAAAACACATAATGTGCTTATGTGAACTAACCACAGCATAATCTGAGTACATTTGAAAGGCACCGCGTTTTTCATTGTTTCAAGTAAGAGAAATGAAGAGTATTATTTATTAGAATTAAAAGTCTAGCCTTTAGCTATCCATTATTCAAAAATAACACAGCATGAACTATTCACTGATTATAAAAGAAAATACATTGTTCAAAAAAGCAAAAGTGACTAAAACTAACATGTATCCCTGGACCTTTATTTAATATTAAGCATTTTGGAATAACTGAAGGCAAATAAACAAAGCCGGACCCAGATGTGAGAGGACCAAGCTGCCCAAAAGCAGGTAGCTTGAGACACTAAATCAAAGCTCACTTTTAAGAAGCATGGAATTCCCATCACCAATATCACAAACTGGAATGAAGATGGTATGGTTCATTAAAAGCATATTAAAACGCAAACATGCTACCTTAAAAAGACAGGATGTAAGGCAACTTGATCAAGAGTGATTTCGAGTTAGTGGCTCAAAGTAGAGCCTGGGTCCCGAAACTTCTGTTAGGCCAATTTTTCATTCATCTAATGATTAATCAGAAGGGGGGGGAAAGGCAATCTTAAAAAGCCCAAATACAACAGGTAAAGTGAAGACTCAAGAGAGCCAAAGAGTACCCTGAACACGTGAGACCAAACAGAGGCTATAAAGGGAAAATCAAATAGGAGGATGGTCTACAGACCAGCTCTCCCAAGGTTAGCCCTGCAAAGAAGGGTGCTAAAGAGCAGTGCTTGGCTCGGAGCCTAAAGAAGCTATCATTAGATGATAAAATGATTCCTCTCTTCTTGGTCTATTTTCTTTTGTACTTAACATGTTATTTTAACTTTTTTTTTT
>VMDR010035170.1:0-10845 GCA_007922815.1 Macrotus californicus | reverse complement strand
GTTTCACTTAAATTATATGTTTTGGAATTAAGCAAAAAAGGCCAATATTCTTCAAGTTCAGAAGCTGTGCCTTAAAGAGTCAAATTATAAAGATCCAAATGTCTAAAAATCTAAATACCATACTTAAACTTGATATTAAATATCTTTATAACATTAAATCACAACATTGCTGATATGCTCAGTTGTAGTAATTCAGTGAGTCTAATACTTAAAACGATGTTTCCCACTATTGCATCAGTGTTTTACAAAGTAATTTCATTAAGAAGCCAAGTAAAACAGCAATCTTCTCCCAGCTTATTAACCAAAAAGCAAACCATAAAAATCTTTATAATGCTACTCTCCCCTAAGTGATCAATACTGAAAATCACTCATTAAATAAATGCACCATCAAAAATCAACCTTCACCTTAAATCCCAATAGAAATGGCCTTATTATGGAAAATACTCTATTTACTTCTCTCCACTCATACAATGAAACCAGAAATGTTACTGAGGTTCTGACTGGACTATGAACAATTTTCACGTAACTGGGATGAAAAGGAATGATTTGAAAAGGAATGGACGAGTCCCACGACTGTAAGAATGTAAACGGCAACTGTGAGAGTGCACCATTACATCCAGAGTTCTCCTATAACTCCTTATTCTAGCACCTTCTTTTCTTACATGTATCTTAAATAAACCCACAACATCGAGCTAAGGTTCTCTTAAGGGAGGAAAAAAAGGCCCCCAACACAGCTCCCTGTATCACAAAATGACAGATGAATGGATAACATGCCACTAATAACAACAATGATGATGGTACAACTTCATTCAATACTGATCTTCATTCTCTCATAAGGCTGCCTGATTCTGAGACCATTGATAATATGAGCCTGGCTCTTTCAAATATAGAAGGGACTTGTAAAATGACGGAATACAGAAACTTAAAATTCACATTAAGAATATACATGGAATGCTGCTTTATGCTTATTGACAATACTGGTTAATGGTTGGAAAAGAAAGTTAACTACACATCATCTTTCCAATTCTAAACTTTTCAGGTAAAGTTTGTGCAGCAAACCATGGCAGCTTTCACAGAAAACCAGAGCTGAAAGTTGGAACACTTCCAGTATCCAAAAATGTACTAGTTGCATGAGAATATTATCCCAGAAATCAAGGCCAATAAATACTCTTCCTAACTGAGCAGAGATGAAGATATTAAGCCATACCATCAGCAGACTACATTGCCAAATATTAAGGTTATTTAAAATCTTTAAAATTCCACAAATTCATGGCGAATAGAACCTCTAAAATTCAAGAATTAAAATTTACAAAAATAAATACCACTCTGACACTCAAGGGACATCTTCACTTTAAGGCCTTTATCACAAATCGGAATCTTTATTGTTCTGAAATAAATGTCATAAACATAACTCAAAACAAAAACTGCAATATTGTCTCAGAAGAGGTGTGGCACAAGGTCCATCACATGTAACAAGAAAACTTCCTTTAAAAAATGAAAAGAAAAAGTACTATGAGAAGTCTTTTGTATGAATAAAAATGCACCCTTTGGATTTTTTTCTCATCTCATTTAACTTGTATACACATGGGAATCAAAAGGTCTGCATCTTCTTCACAACAGTTCTTGCTATGATGTTTGACGGACTTTTTGCCATTCAACAAATTCATCGAGAAGAACAGGCCCTAGAAATAAAGAAACAATTTTTGTTAGAATTCAGTGAACTCATCTAACTTATAAGAAAAACTCCTCACGAGCTCTGTAAGGAAAATAAGGAACTGACCTTCCCCTTATTCAGGTGTTTTGCTTCCAGCCTCCCTCTTCAACTTAATGGTGCTGTCTTAGCTTTTTCTTTTTTCTTTTGTTTTAAATAAGCGACTTTTACACAATGGGTATCTGTAGCAACTTCCTTCTCAAGTTTTAAAGTGTTTCCTGAACTCTCCCAATAACTGAACCAGTGTTAACCTCTCCCTCATTGCAACTGCACACAGAATTTGCCATTTAATAATTAAACAGTATGAAAAGTGTTGAACAGTATTTCTATGTCACCTCACCTAGAAGTATGTGAGCTTGTTGAAGAGGTAACCATATTAGAGACTCATACAGTTCCAGTTAAATCTCAACACTAAGCCAGTGACTAATAAATACCTGACCTAAGAACTAAAGACATTTTTATAATTCAGGGGGTTCAAACTCATTTTCCTACAGAAGCCAGCCAGGTAAGCAATTTAAATGAGCTCACTCTTTACTTTTTTTTTTTTTAATTTATTTGATTTTATTTTTATTGTTGGCATTATTACAGATGCCCTCCATTTCCTGCCCACCCTCCCAGGCTTTACCACATTGTTGTCTGTGTCCACTGGCTATGCATATATGTTCTTTGGCTAATTTCTTCTAGTTCTGCCCTACCCTCTCCCCCTGAGATCTGTAGGTCTGTTCCATGTATCCATGCCTCTGGTTTTATTTTGTTCGAAAACTCATTGCCACAAAGAAATATGACGGCCCTGTTTTTCTTAAAATGAACAACCCTGTGGTAGTCTCTATTTTTCTCTTGCTTTTGATAGACTGTAAAATAAATAGCAAACAAACACAATAATAAATGGCAATTGAAAAGCAACCTAGTTTTGGAATACCAGCAAAATGGAAAGCAAGTCCAACATAAGCCATAACTTGGCTCCAGCCACTAATTCCTATGAAAGAATACAGGTACAGTTTTGTCATATTGTAGAAAAAGCTTTCATGTTAGTATCACAAGCTTTTTCTATTATAGCTGTTTTGCTTTCCTATTTTCTTAAATCATGAATATACTTTTCTTCCATAGAAGAATGCCAGGAAAGGCAGACATGAAGCAGAGTTTTAGCTTCTAGATAAAGAGATTATAATTTAAATTAAGCTTTATTATGCTGTTACTAAGAAACTAAAAATATTTCATTTATAAGCACAGATTTTATAATATTGTTTAATCTAAGCTCTCTGCCTACCTTCTATACCTGCCTCCCCTACACTTCCTACATGATTAAATAAAAGTTACTGTTACAAAGTTTAAATCCTTTATGGTAATGTTACATGATTGCATATTCTCATTTAATAGTTCAAAAAAATTTATTTTCATGGGAAAACATACTTACAAGCACCATCTTCATCATAGTTACTAAGATCGGCATGGACTGTTCTGCTGAATTCTAATACATTGTACCATTGATCTTTGTTCATAACACGATACTTTGATTGCTGAGGAAAATAATATAAATATTTGGATTATAGAACAAGCATTATTTACTAGGGCCTGACTTCTGTAAATCTTGTTATATTCTGTAATTTGGTTGTTCAAAAAAACATTTATTCCTCTTTTAAATTATTTGTATATCTAAGAGAATCCTCAGGGGCATCTACATTTTAACATCACCAATTTATTTCTTCCTTTATTTTTCTTTCATTTTTGAAGATTAACAAGAGTATTAGGGTACTAATGAACATTTTATCTATGTATATACTTGTGTAACCACAAAGGAGATCAAGATTACACTATTTCCTACATCCAGTAAGTTCCCCTCTGCTGCCTCCCAGTAATTCATTTCTTTGAATGAGATTTACTGTTTAGACACATTCTGAAGTTGGCCCTTTGGAGGCCATGGAAAGACCACAAACATGGGTTCAAACCCCATTCCGTCACTTAAGTCACTCAACAACAGAACCCATCTCCACGTCTGCTAGTGGGGATTAAATGTAATTCAAAATGGTGTTCTAAAGACTTTAAAAGATAGTATGTCAAGCACCCTCCACAGGATAACAAGTGTCTGAAAATATTTAGTCCTCTCAATTCTTTCTGAAAGTGAGTATTTTTATTTTTATATTGTTATATTTAATTTTGCCAAAACGACTAACAGGAGGAAGGCTGGTAACATCCGTCAAAGACACCTGCTTTATCAGGCTGAGAGATTTAAGCATGCGCTAGACCCATTCACACAAGGCCTTTCGTACCACCGTCTCAACCACAAGCTTTAAGCAAAATACTCTGGAGAACTTGCTCTGATAAACAATCAGCTTTATGAGAAATTATTTTCAAAGCAAAAAGCAGAAGATCTGTAATACAAAAAATGGTGAGAACTATATAAAAATAAAACACAGAAACTGAAAAGGCACAAAAATGGACAGAAAACCAAAGGAAGCAATGGAAAAGAAAAAACAGTATCTTCTTAAAACCACTGCCGATAGTAGATAAACCTTTTAAAAGAATACTTTCTTCATAAATTCAGCATACATTTTTAGTAAGCAGTACCTTTAAGTACACACACCATTACAGCCACCCTCATATTTGTGGGTATCAAATATGAAAAGCTTTATTCAAATTCTTTAGACTGAGTCTAGGTGAAAAGTTCTACCACCATAACTGATTCTTATGTGGACTTCAGCCTAAGACCCTGTGTAACAGAAAGAAACCTGATTTAGAAACTTCAGATTTGTGCACTGCCATTAATGTTCTCCTGCCAAAAGCCCAAGAAACTACTCTTGTGTGAAGACTGTGCTAAAATTATTTCTTGAAGTTTCTTTTTTAATGGAGAGCAGGGGAGCATGCAAGGCATAGAATTAAAATAACTGTACAGAATACATTACTGAACATGAACTTGTACCTAAATATGACAGCAGGTATATATACATTTTAAAAGAAATTTTCTATAAAGCGGATTTTTTTAAAAAGCACAGTATTTAAAATCTATTTGCTTTTTCTCAAAGATATATTATCACATTAAACTTTAAAATAATATTTTCAAAGTCAAAGAAAAACATTCATACCTCCAGGTACTGGTAAAACACTGAAAACAGGGGCCACGTCCTCCCAAGCAGAAGAGCTAACATAGACTTAGCAGTATCAATATCAAGGCTTCTCTGATCTTTATCCTGTAAAAGAAGTAAAAAAAATTTTCCTAAGTGTGGCCTCAAGATTAAAAATCTATTAGAATTACAAAACATGATTATCCCACTTACCCTTGCAAAATCAAAGGCATATCTGTAGATATTCTTAAACGAAGAAATATCATTCAAATGTGAGCGCAAAAAGTCAAATTTGTTCTGTAACTTTTCTGTGCAGTCACACCTTAAATTTAAAAATCAAACATTATATAATCAAGAAAATTAAATAAAAGCACCTTTAGAAAATTTAAAGGAATTCATTACGAAAAAAAGTGGGAGCAAAATAAAGTTATTAATTTAGATTTAAAATTCTTTGATTCAAAATTCAGTACAACAAACCAACCTGTTGCCTTGTATCTATCAATGCAATAAAAAAGGGGAAAAAACCCTAGAAATCAATTAAATTCACTCCAATGACAATTACTTAAAAAGCTCAATAAAAAAACTCCAATAAAATTTAAAATGTCTCTTAAAAAAGAGATGTATTAAACTGTGCTTTTGCCACATAGTTAGCAAATGATCAAACAAATGACATTACTCAGGCCTCTGTCACATATGTCACTGCAAAGTCCTTAGGCACCAGCCTGGTGAGAGATTAGTCATGAGTAGTTTTAAAAGTTTAAGATATTGCTTTGAGAAAATTAATATATATTAGTGGTTTCAGTCATAAATTCAGACTCCTGCATTTTTAGTGACCAAAAAACAGGAAAATCAGTGGCAGCACCTGACTTCCAAGTAAGGTACATATACATGCAAAAGAATGCAAACAAATTATACATGTTACTTCTAAAGACAAGACATTAAACATAAGAAGCTAAATAAATGGAATGCTCAAAAATCTTTCCTGACTTTGATTCTCACTGGGCTGATATATCCCACTACTCAGCAAGAAGCAAGGCAGACAAAGCCTTTCACAATCTGTTACATCATCTGCCAGGTCCCAATACCCTTGCTATGCTCTACTTATACGTCACCATACCCAAATGCTACAACGATGCTTTAGTACATATTATTTTCCTCTACCTGAAATGCTGTTCCAACATTTTCACTAAATATTGCTCATCAAAACCTCATTCTGCCATCTCTGTGAGTCCATCCGACTCCCTTCGATCAAATTAGTTGTGCTATCTACCGTGGTCAGGTTATTTCACGCAGAACTGAATTTTAGTACTCATCATGCAGTACAGACACCCAGCATTCTGTTTTAACTAAGATTTTCACTAAGATTCTAAATCAATAATGTGACATGCAGTAACTTATTATTTTATTAGGTGTAAATATTTTGATTAAATTTCTGTTGTTCCTTAATCTTGCATTCCTAGAATAAGCCAAACTTGATGGTGTTACCAGTTAACCCATTGTAGATTTTTTTTTGCTATGTTCCTGAGTGAGACCGGCTTATATATTTCATTGTTACACTCTCCTTGCTAGTTTTGACAGCAAACTTATAAGCCTCAGAAAACATAAAATGAATACTAGTATCCTTTCTTTTGAAAAGGTTTACTGACCACTGGAAATAGCATTTGTCTAAACTCTGGAGAAAAACCAACTGGGCCTTTTCACTGAGGGAGGACCACTCAATCAGCCTTTTTAATGGTTATAGGCCCATTCAGATTTTCTAGTTCTTTTTTAATCACTTTTGGTCATATTTGTTTACTTTTCAGATAATTTGCATACTCCACACCATTTTATTTAAATATATCAATTATCTTGATCATCTTGTCAGAATTTCTTAATTCTCTCAATAGTTTTAGGTTTGCTTTTAATTTTACTAATAAACATCTTTTCATCTCCTTTTGCCTTCTTTCTTTGGGTTGATCCTTTTTAAAACTTCTTAAATTAGATATTAGCTCATTAAGTTTCAGGCTTTTTTTCTCTAAGTATAAATTTAGCTTTTTTTTCTCTAAGGATAAATTTAGCTTCAGTCAGTTTTGATTATCACTGCTCTGATTATTCACTTGTAAATGATGCCTTGCCAAGTGATTTCAGAGGAGGGGTAGGGATAAAAGTCCTACTGGAATAGGTTAAGGGAAGGAGGAGAGAGGAACTGGAGAAGAGAAGCACAGACATATGCTTCCCAAGAATTTGGTCCTAAAGGGACAGAGCAATGA
This sequence comes from Macrotus californicus, assembly GCA_007922815.1. NCBI lineage: Eukaryota > Metazoa > Chordata > Mammalia > Chiroptera > Phyllostomidae > Macrotus > Macrotus californicus. The sequence goes on along the minus strand of VMDR010035170.1, from coordinate 3,826 downwards.
GGAACTAACTAGAGTGGGATTGTGGCAGGGGGGCGGGGGAACACAGAAGGTTTAAAAAAAAGATAAACAACTTCCGCTTCCAGGAAGATGAAGTAAAGGTACTTTTCCCTCTCTGGGTAACTCAACTAAAAGCTCTAGACATTATATATGAAACAAGCGTAAGAAGATGTTTGAGGAACAACAGTGAGTTCCCTGGGTTTTCTTTCTGCCTCATCTCTCCCAACTAAAGGAGTCGGCAAACCAGACATGCCAATGGGGCAGACAAAAAAATAAAGAAAAACACACCAAAAAAGCTTCCCCATTGCCAGCAAAGACTGAATGGAGACCTAAGTGGTCCACCCTCACCATGTACAAGGTTGCCCGGCTCTTAGCTCCTGCACTGTCAAAGGAAACCACGTGGGGAACAGGAACTTGTCCTCCCACCAGGCAATAAGGAGTAGCCAATACTCCTCTGTCCCTGGGCAGTGTCCAACGAGGACTTGTGAGGAGTCAGGGCTTTCACCCTAGTCTAAGTGTAAGGAAAAAAATATAACATGTAAAAAAGAACCAAATGAAAATTTTTGGACTGTAAAATACAGGACAGAATTAAACCCTTCACATCAAATGCCAGCAGCCTAAAGAGTACCATTAGAAGACAAAAATGGACATTAAGAAAATAGAAAGAACCAACTATGTGCAATCTAGAAAAAAGAAACTGACCTGAAGGCAGACTGAAAGTAAAATAGTGGAAAGCGACATACTGTGGAAACAATTAAGAAATGAGGAGTGACTACATTAGTGTCAGCTAATGTAGAGTTCAAAGCAAATAATCATCATAACAAAGAACATTACATGTTGATAAAAGAAAAAAAAGGTCAACCCATCAAGACATAACAATCCTAAATGTGTACGCACCAAGCAAGAACTGCAAAATATGAGAAGTACTTTTAGAACTGAAAGGCGAAATATAACCAAATCAACAATTATAGAGATTTCAATAACCCCTCTCTCAGCAACTAACAGTAGAGCCAGACAGAACGTCAGCAAACATACAGAAGAATTCAGGCACCACCACCCACCAACAGGCTCAAACTGACAATAAGAAGACACTTCACTAAATGACAACAAAACACATTCTTCTCCAGTGCCTTGGAACATAAGACAAGACACCACATTCCTGAGCCACAGAACAAACGTCAACAGGTACGAAAAAACTGAAATAGCACAAAATATGTTCTCTGACCACAATTAAACCAAACTAGAAACAACATAAAGATGATGGCAAAATCTCCGAACACTCAGAAAATAAACAGCAAAGTCCTAAATAATCCACAGATGAGGGCACATCTCAGTGAAAAGCAAAAAACATGTGAAGCTGAATGAAAATGAAAACAACGTATTAAATTTTGTCAGACAAAAAGCAATGCTGAAAAGATAGTACTAAATGCAAATATTAGAAAAGAGAAAAACTCTCAATCAACAAGCAAAGCTCCCAACTTTAGAACCTAAAAAAAGAAGAGCAAAATAAACCTAGAGCAAGCAGGAGAAATAATTAAGAGCAGAAAATGATGACATTAAGAACAGAAACGAAAGAAAAATCTATGAAACAAAGAATTGATTTTTTGGAAAAGATCAATATAACTAACAAGTCTTTAGCAAGATGACAAAGAAAAAAAAGAGAAGACAAAAATTACCAACAGGAATAAAACAAAGAAGAGTATTACAGATGTGGACAACGGGCCCCTGGTTTGGAGAGTGAATCCTGCCCACGACTGCCCCTCAGGCTGGAACTCCAGAACAAGTGAACAGGCTTTTTTCCCAGGAAGACTGCAGAAATCTCTGAGCGAGAGGAGCCTCAAATCAAGAGATTATGATGGATTCAGGAATCCTGATGAAATTAAAGCTGACCTGCCCCATCTGCCTGGAGCTCCTGACAAAACCCCTGAATCTGGACAGTGGGCACAGCTTCTGCCAAGCCTGCATCACTGCAAACACCAAGGAATCTACAGTCAGCAAAGGAGGAGAGGGCAGCTGCCCTGTGTGCCAGCCTGGTACCAGCCTGGGAACCTGTGGCCTCATCAGCATATGGCCAACATAGTGGAGACACTTAGGGAGGTCAAGTTGAGTCTAGAGGAGGAGCAAAAGAGAGATCTCTGTGTGTGTCATGGAGAGAAATTCCTGCTCTTCTGTAAGGACGATGGGAAGTTCATTTGCTGGCATTTCGAGAGGTCTCAAGAGCACCGAGCTTTTCTCATGGAGGAACGTGCCCAGGAGTACAAGGAAAAGCCACAGGCAGCTCTGGACAGGCTGAGGGCTGAACACCAAGAAGCTGAGAAGTTGGAAGCTGACATCAAACCAGAGAGAACTTCCTGGAAGGATGTGAATGGCATCATGGAAAGGAGTAAGACCTTCACTGTCAAGTCAAAAACTGTCTCCAAAACACTGCACTGGCTGGTGTAGCTCAGTAGATTGAGAGCAGGCTGCGAACCAAATGGTCACCAGTTCAATTACCAGTCAGGGCACATGCCTGGGTTGCAGGCCAGGTCCCCAGTGGGGGGCCACGTGAGAGGCAACCACACATTGATGTTTCTTTGCCTCTCTTTCTCCTTCCCTTCCCCTCTCTCTAAAAATAAATAAAACCTTTAAAAGAAAACAACAAAGGACAGTGTTCCAAGCTCCTGACCGGAGTGGAATGCTGCAAGAACTGACTGACATGCGTCACTACTGGGTTCACCCTGGACCCTCCCAAGGACAAAGAAAATGTTGCCATTTCTGCAGATCTGAGACAAGTGAAATATGAGAACCATCTTCAATACAAATAAGAAGGCTTCTCCTGTACTCGGTGCACTGGTTATCACATCAGGGAAACATTACTGGGAGGTGGAAGTGTCAGAGAAACAGGCCTGGGCCTTGGGGGTATATGGTAAATAAGACTCTGTTTACCTCTAGTTGTGAACCTAAAAAATGCTTGTAGTTTATACTATGAGAGAACATAGTTTGAATATGATGTTTGACAACACAAACATAACACAACACAAACATAAAAATCAATTGTATTTCTGTATCTTAGTAATGAATATGTGAATGCTGAAATTAAAAATATTTATCCTACTTCTTATAGTGGCTCAAAAAACAAATAAAACATTTAGACATAATTCTAAGAAAACATATACGAGACTTGAATACTCTAAACTACACCAGACTGATGAAAGAAATCGAACACCTAAAAAAATGGAAACATCAGTTTGAATATGATGTTTTTGTGTTATCTTCCTCCTCTGATCCCATGGAATTAACCCTCAGTCTGACTGTTCCTCCCCGTTGTGTTGGGGTTTTCCAAGACTTCGATGCTGGCACTGCCTCATTTTATAATGTCACGAGCCATGGGTTTCTCATCTGTAAATTCTCTTCATGTTCCTTTACTCAGAAAATGTATCCAATTTTCAGACCTATGATCTTTACTGCCCCCATGACACCGTGTTCTCCAAGCTCTTCCCTCTTACATCCTCACCCAGCACTTCCCTGTCATGCCTCTGGCTGTGGACGCACCCAGTGCAATGAGCTTATCTGTCCCACTCTCACCACCCTTTTATTGCTGCCTCCTTTTTTTTTCATTTCAACATCCTTCATTCAACAACAGGGTTTACAACTTGCCTTGTGTCATGCATATTTTTCCCAATGGCCAGTTTGCATAGTAAAGAATCACTATTTTCTATAATCCCAAGTAAAATGACTAATGCATCATAAAAAAGCCCTGTATGGAGGAAAATATATGGCAAATGTTTACAATTTCATTTCCTGTGCCACTGAGAATTTTCAACAACTTCTTTTACATGTTATTCAAAAT
>VMDR010035169.1:0-10845 GCA_007922815.1 Macrotus californicus | reverse complement strand
ATACAAACCTTGGTGGTCTAGCCTACTAGATACCTAGGCTACATGGTTGCTGACTGAAACATTATTAGCAGGGGATGGCTGTATAAATTCCTATATTTTGTTTAACATTACAATTTTGAATTTATCCATGTTTCAACTTTTAGAAATAATCTATTCTTTTATCTGCATAGTATCCCACTGAATGAATATATTAGTTTATTCATTCCTGTTAATTTCTTTCAAATTTTTTTTGTTGTGAGGAGCATGCTGGCATAAATATCCTTATCACATGCCTTCTAGAGCATATGCAAATATTTCCCTAGGATTGAACACTAGAAGTAGGGTATACACAGCCTCATCTTTATAGGAATTGCTAAAGTCCCCCACATTTCTTATATATAAAAGTTCTAATTTCCTCCTTTCCTTACTGACACGTGGTATTATCAGGCATAGTTATTATTTTAACCAATCTGATGGGTTTAAGATGACATCTTAGTATGTTTTAATTTGCATTTCTGTGATTACTAGTGAGCTTGAATATCCTTTCATAAATGTACTGCTCATTTGGAGTTCTTCTGTTAATTACTTATTCATTTCCTCAGCTCATTTTTTATTGTTTCTTTTTCTTATAAATCTATAAGAATTCTTTATACATTTGATCAGAATACTGTGCTAATTAAATGTGTGGAAAACATCTCCATCTGTTCTGTGGCTTGTCTTTTCACTTTGTTCCTTGTGTGTTTTGTAAGGTTTTACATTTTAGTACAACCAAAATTATCAGCCTTTTATGGTTTGTGCTTTTTGTGCCTTGTTTAAGAAATTATTCCCTACTGGGATGTCATAAAGATATTCTCCCATGTTTGATTCTTCAAGTTGAACGATTTTGCCGTCTCAAGTTTAAATATTTAATCTGTGTACAATATATTTTTCTATTTTGTGAGAGAATAATCTAATTTTCTACTTACTAAGTGGATGGTTGATTGTCTTAACACTTTGTTGAAAAGTCCGTCATTTCTCTCTTGATTTGCAGTATAGTTCTGTCATATACCAGGTTCCTATATGTCTGTGAGAGTGTTTAAGTTGTCCATGTCTATCTCTATGCTAATATTAATGGTTATAATTACTGTAGCTTTATAATGAGCTTTGCTATGTAGGTGAGACTCCCCTCTTTTTAATTATCTAAATTTTCTAAAACTTGTGTTGGCTATTCTTGACTTTTTGCTTCCACATGAATTTTAGAATCAGTTTTTCAACTGCTAAGAAATGTCCTGCTGGGCATTTTGATTGGTATTGTGTTTAGTTTGTAGATTGCTTTAAGGTGAATTTCCATTTTAAAATAGATTCTCACGTCCATGGACAAAGTATAGCTCTCCACATACTCAAGCCTTTTATGCATCTTCAGGCCTTTCTTTTCTGGCACCTGTGTGTAGGGATCAGTCAAATATGCTTTTCTAGAAGCACATGCTAGCTTCTCCTATCTTCTGAGCCCAGCAAAGAGCTTCTCATGAGAGCCTCTCCATAGTGATGATGGATGGAGTTGCTCTCATAACCATAGACAAGGGCACTGTAAATATAGGATTCATGCCCACCTTCTGGTCAGCCCACTGGCTCCTGGAGTCTGGCTATGATAGGGGCAGGGTAGCAGATCTGAGGAAGAGCCTGAGGGCCTCTGTCACTATGACTGCATAGTTATTTCCTGGGCCTAGTTGCTCTCTATGTTCTAGTGACAATGTATCTGTACTTTGGAACATAGTCTTTGAACAAAACTGCTTGGATTAAAATTCCATCTCCACCACTTACTAGCCTGGGGAAGTTGTTTAAATCCATAGTACATCAGTTTCTTCATTTGTTAAGTAGGGATCCTCATAGGGTTGTTTGGGGAATGAAAGAGGTTCTATCAGTAAGTCCGAGAACAGTGTTTTGCTCTTTGGGGTTACCTGCTGTTTCATTATCACATTAGTAGTCTTATTATGGTATTGCATGATCTTGTATTCAAACTGATGTTTTCCTATGTGTGCATTCTCTTGAAATGAACTTCCTGTGACAGTCTGTCTAACTTACTGGAGGTTGATGGTGTCCATTAGTATATTCAAGTTTCCTAAAATATTTGTAGTAAAAAAACCCTGTTTAATCTTATTTAAGCCAGTATTTTCCAAACCTACTTGTCTAGTGAACTTTTCATTTTCTCAAAGAGTGCCTATTAATATCAGTGTAATTAGTATTCCATATAAGACAATTTAAGAATAGTCCCTGGGGCATTACTTGTAAAAATTATCTTTATTTTGGCATGTAGTACAAAAAGACATCCCAAGAAGATATATTCTTAGTGGGGGTTTTGAAAACAGAAGTTGGATTGGCAGACAGTCTTTGATCAGTAAAATATCCTTTAAGTATATGAAAAAAAATCTATATCATACATTAGCCTAACAGCTCCCACTGATTACAAACATATTCCCATTAAAAAAAAGTGTACATGCGTGGGGGAGTGGTATATGTTTTTAAAGGACAAGCAAAACTGTTGTATTTTTTGATGCCTATATTACAGCCTGGTGCAGAGGTAAAATTTGATTAATTTTGCAGAAGTCCAGTTGGACTTTTTCCTGAAGTTAGGAAGGCCAGTTTATTGGTATTAATCATGGTTCATTTACTTTTTGTTTTTGTTTCTTCAAAGAACCCCAATTGCAATTGGGTATGGCATTTTGGGAATGTTGAGAATGCTACTGAGATGTACACTGACTCCTGTACCCCTTGGAAGTATTCTGTTGTTTCCTTAGCCAGATTCCCTGTGAAAATGTTTGACTGGTAACTGCTCCAAATCAGGAACAAAATGCAAAGGCAACGTGAAGAGGAGGCAGCTCAGTGCTTCCTCCTCCTGTCACTGTTCTGTCAACTTCTCTCCCTGCTCTTAACTTGCTCTTTACTGAGCTGAGGGAGAAGTTAATTATGCTAGTGTTTAATCTAAACTATTAGCTCTTTATCAAGAAAAGCAAAGCAAAACCAACTGCACTTACAATTTCCTTTCCTTTTCTTTTGTTTCCTGAAAGATATTTTCTTAGAAAGCTTCCCTCAACCCCTCTCTATTTTCCCCCCACGGCATTTTTTACTACAGCAAGGGGTACCTCATTGTGGGCCACGGATGAAGTTGAAAGCTACTGGGGTCAGGGCCTGGTTGGGGAAGGTCTGAGTAGAGAACTAGAACTGAGAAGTAAACTCATGGGCAGGGCCACTGGTCTGCTCTATTACTCATCACTAATTCTCTGTAATGTAGATTCCTCCCGTTACAATTCACTTCTGTTAGGGTAAAATGTCTAGATTTAGGTCTAGGAGCTTCTAGAATCTTAAAAACAATTATTTTATAGCCTTGGTTTCCAAGGCTTGTGTTTAGTTCTTTCAGCACACTCATGCTAAGTAAGATGTCTTGGGTTAACTCAAATTAGGAACATCTTGTTATTTTACAGTTTTATGAATGAAGTTTTATAGATGTTTTTGTTTCATATATTTCTTTTCAAACAAACTTCATATAAGTACTCTATGAATTACTCAGAAATCAAGTTAAAGTAATCACTTTTGGCTTATCTGTCAAAGATATAATATTTTCATGGGACTTAATCACCACTGTACTTAAACAGAAACATTAAAATGCAAAATGAGACTTGTTTTTCATTAAAAAAGAAAAGAACTGGTAACACTTTCAATATGTAAACATTGTTGCCTGGTAAATTATAATCAGATTGTCATTGGATCATACATTACATTGTGCTAATGCTAAAAGACTGGTTCCCAGTGATGTCATTACGGGCTTTGAATAGACAGGATCTGTTACTATTAAAAAATGCTATGCTAACAATTTGCAGCAGAGGAAGGAGTAATTTGACTGGGGTAGGATTGGATAGAATTGTAAAGAGTCATTTATTTTTACTGAGAAAAAAGTTTCAAATGTTAGATTTTAACTCTGTCTGGGGCAAGATCCATTAGACATGGACCATTTTATTTATTTAAAAACTACCTTCCATGCCACTAAAGTCATTTCTTTGTGTACAGTTGACTTTACAATAGGACCAAATGAAGGAGATGTTGAGACTTGCAGAAGAAAGTTTTTCTCTTTGTACATGCCTCTGTTATCATTGAAGATAAAATAAGAAGTGAATGGTCACATAAATGGTTTTTAAAGTAAATGCTTTTTATTTTTTACTCTTTTCTGTTGTTTTGCTCCACGGAGACAGGGTGCATCTGTGATTCTAATATGTCCACTAGTGGGCACTGTAGGGCTTCCAACTTTCAGTATATTTTTATCTGGGCTCAGTATAAAAATAATCAAAAAGTGAATAGTGAGTTTTCCTTAAGAGCTACTGTCCTGTCAAGAAAGACACCAAAAATACATTTGAAAGATTATATCTACTGAAATTATTTACTACAATTTAAGAACAGAATAATGTACTTGAGATACTAGTCAGTTTTTGCTGGCATTCATTTGTATTTGTGAATTGTCACATTTATTTTTGTTTGATAGGCGTATACACTGAAGTCCACATTATGCAGAAAAGGAAAGGTACCTAATGCCATAGTGCAAATTAACAATATTTATTAGGAGAAAATTCTGCCTATTTCTATTAGAGAAACATTTAACATGTTTGGTTGGTATAATTTTGAGCATGAAGCAGTGTAGTTGTAGCTAAGATGTCTATTTGATATTTAGGAAAGAATTTGATGCTTTAATAAGGGAATCCTCTGTCTCCCTCATCCATCATCCACCATCCTCATCCATCCAAACACCACTGTAAATTTGTCAGAGCCTTTTCCATATTCAGTACTTGTATAAATAATAGCTGCTGTGATTTGAAAAAAGGGAAATGTGCACTTTCTGGTTATATATCTGATCACAGTCATGGCGACATCTCATAGTTTTTGTTTTGCATTGCTGAGCCTCCGTGCATATAATTTAAGCCCCAGAGCCAAAGGACATTTTTCTGTGTTGACCCTATTGTGCTTAGTTCTTGCTGAAATGAAATTAGTTTAGGGGGCTCTTCTACAATGGACGGAACACAGCCTCTGCTCCATTACTGTGCTTTTATCATTGTCCATCGCCTCTCCTTCTCTCCTTTGCTATCTTAGGGATTATGCAGGTTCTCTGCAATATTCTGAAATTAATCAAAGCAAGCAAAACCCCATGCCTTATTATCCATCACAGGAAGAGAGTGGTTTCCACAATTCAGACAGCTTTGTGATGTTGTCCAGTTGTGTAACTAGAATTTTATTATCTTAAAAAAAAGGGTTCTGGTTTTCACACAATGAAACCTTTTCATATTAAACTTCTATGAGCAAGGGATGGCTCCATGTGAGTGTGACAAAGGATCTGAATTTAGCTGATAGGCTGTTTCCCTTATTTAAATAAGGAGCTGATCTGTGAACAATGTCCATTTCTTTCTTTGATTTTTAGCTTAGCAGGATAGCTGTATGTCCTTAATGCAGTTTGGGTCAAAGAAGCTTTATATGCAATGAGATAGGAGCAAACTTACAGGATGCTTATCCAGTCTGGATCTTGTGTTCTATCTCATCTTTTTATAATCATGCTCTACAAATGATTTTTTTTCTACTAAATTAGTGGCCATTGTACAGATTGCAGACACTTAGTTTGATTGAAAGTAATAAAAGGAGATTATCCACTGAGTTGGTTGAGTGAAGGTTCTGATTTGACCCACTGCCTGGAGAGTAAAGAATTAATCTTATAAACCCGACTCACTTCTGCCATGCTTTGAAAAACTGCCAGGAATGCATTAGATCCCTTTTGTCTCAAGTCCAGTGAGAGCTAAAGGTGGAGTGGGACAAATGCAACACAGGAAGCAAATAGGCGGTGGCCTAGGTGTTATGCTTTGAGTGGTATGATATGGGCTTTCTTTTGCTCTCTGAGTAAAGTCCTACCACCTCAATCTTTGAATTGGAGGAGGAGAAGGAAAAGAAGAAGGTGAATGATTTTCATTTACTGAGTATATTCTTTGTGCCAGGCACAGTTTTAGATTCTAAGTTTAGATTATATATATGTTTTTGTACCTTATCTTCATGAAATAGATTATTATGCCAACTTTATGGGAGTGGAAACAGGTACAAAGAGGTGAGTGTGGTGATTTGAGATTCAAATCCAAGGTGTTTTTTTTTCCCTTCCAAAGCGCTTGCTTGTGAACACCATGCTCTCCCACTTCCCTCCTCTGACATAGCAAAGATGGAAGCATTAGCTCTGGGAGACCAAAATGCATGCAGCATGCCCAGTATCGGACTGGCACAGGGAGGCACTTGGGTAGATGAATGGATGAAAAGGTACATCATTGATATTGAGGGCAAAACTTTTGTTCTCTTTAGATGATAGCATGGTGAACTAGAAAGGTTATAGGCTTTGGAGCCAGCTAGACTTGGTCACATGTATCTGACTCTTCTCTTTGTTGTTGTTCTTGTCACTGGTGGCACACCACTAACCTCTCTGAGCATCTGTTTCTGTCTCCATAACATACCTCATAGGTTGTTGGGTGTGCGGGGGAAGATGGCCTAGGGATTGTAGGATGTCAGATACTAGCATGAAGGTCTGTTGGAAGATGTGATGAACTGCCATGGGTGGGAGGTTGGAGTTTGGGGATGGTATTTAGCACCATGAAGGTGGCAGAGGAAACTTTCCACATGCTATATTGGAAGAAATCATCTAAATCAAATGGAAAATCCCAACTCAGAGGCGACAAATAGCAGGACTCAAACCTACCTCCATAAACTTTGAACTCTAAAAAGACTACCCTTCCCACAGAGCTTTAGACAAAATGGTAGTGTCAACTCTGATCTTCATTTCAGCTGTGTAATTTCCAGGGAGCATGTGGAACAGCACTGAACAGTCAATACCAGCCCTGCTGCCTTCCGTTTATGGTGGCAGCCACAAGGATCTCTTGCATCCACTCTCTTCCTTTGTATGTTGATTTCTGTCTTGTTGGGAGAACAAGAGTGAGAGAAATGAAAAGGAAAAAAAGAAAACATTGTGCTAGAAGTATTCTCTTTAATTCAAATTCTTCAGGTCATTTGGTTTATCTGAGAGTGTTTTTCTCTGAGCTTCAGCCTTTTGTTCTTGTTTTTGTTGATGATTGCATTGCATTTTCCCAAAGCTGCCCCCTTGTTTAGCTTCAAGATCTGGTAGGACAGAATGAAGAAGAGGAAAGTAAAGTGTAATCGACAAGGTGGTGGAAAGGAGAACTGATGTGGGCTCAGGCTGGGGGCCATGTTAGGATGGCTCTTGACGTTCAGGTCAGCATGCTGAGGGTTGTTCTGTGGGCTGAACCAAGATGGTTGGAGGGAGGTGGCTGTGGGATGGACCTATTGACGCCTGGTGTACATATGTGTTATGTTCTCTGTGTTATGTGTGTGTATATTCAGAATTCAATGAGTCTCTTCTTTCCTGTATTTAGGGATGCCTTTATTTCCGTATCTTGTCTACCTGATTGCAGCATCAGTAGGACTAGTCTCACATTTTTTATGTTGTTATTCAGGTATTATCATCCTGGAAAAACCAGTACTTTGCTGTTTCTTTGGCAGAGAATGTACTCTCTCTAACTCAGGGCTTTAGATATAAGTGAACTGGCAACTGGGAGACCAGTCAAGGACTAAGTCTGTTTTTCTTTCTTTCCTGAGCCTAAAGGGATTTTGTCTAATATCTGGACAAACCTCAGGGGCTCAGGATCATGGGTAGAGGTAGAGATTCAATGCCCTCTTGATTGCTAAACTTCAGGGCCATGGAGGCTGGCCCTTCCTGTCCCTGTGCCAGCCCTCTTAAGGTGGGGGTATAACATGAACACTCTGTTGAGTCCCTTGGGCATCTGGTTATGGTTGGACCTGCCAGCCATGAGAGCCTTCTTGATGCATGAAAACTTGATCTGTTTCTCCCATTTTTGTCCCTTCTGAGGGAAGGAATTAGACAAGGCAGGCATAAGTGGGGAGTCCCTGGAGTCAGGCTATGGCCCTTCTCCCTGTTTCCCTCTCGCTTTTGTCTCAGGCAGAGTTAAGCTCCTGTTCTGCAAGTTGTTCCACAGATGGCTCAGCAGCAGACACCCAGCTGGGCTGATTGAACCCACAGAGTGTTTGTGTTTGTGTTTGACAGCCAAGACAGGGAGCAGGAAAACTGTTTTCATTGGGATCAGCCTCAGTTATTTCTCCAAAAGCAGTTGGTTGAACTGCTGTGCAGTTTCTGAAGCCATTATGCCATGAAGTGAAGTTTGGATGAAGGACAGATGTATTATCTAGGAAGGAATCCTGGTTCTTCTTCCAGAAAATGTTCAGTTATTGCCTGTGCCAACAAATGAAACTGCTCTCTCATGTTCTGTTTATGCAGAGACTATTTTGGGGAGAAAAAAAACCCTATGACATTAATCTTCCTTTGATCTGAAGCAAGTAAGTAGCAAGTGTTGGTTAATATTCATTTTATAGATGAGGAAATAGAGACACTGAGAAATTAAATAGATCAGTGCTCCTCAAATTTGCACATATCCTAAAGTGCCCAAGGATCTTGCTGTAAATGAAGATTTTGATTCAGTACTCTGGAGAGGAGACATGAGAACCTGTATTTTTTACATGCCTCATGGTGATGCAGATGCTGCTCATCTGTGATCATACTTTGAGTTTCAAAGAGGTTACTTACTAGGCATGTAGTGAGTGAGCAACTTATCAGGTAAGGCTACTTGCCTATGTTCCAGGAAGCAAAACAATACACTCTTCTAATTAAGACTATACCTAATTGTTTCAAAATAGTTAAAATATAAAGCATACTACTTACTGGATGTTGTGACCATGATGCATAAAACAACCAGATTGACAGGGTTGGTTTTTGAGGAATTAGCGAGTTAGTTTGGTTTCATGCTGTTGTGACTATAGCCTGCCTTATGTAACAGAAGCATAAGAAATTGTATCCACGCTTCAGGAACTTAGTAGTGCTTTGAATGCAAGGCTTATAAATTCACTTTTTATTCCAACTAAAGCACATAAATTGTGAGTGTGTGTGTGTGTGTGTGTGTGTATGTGTGTATGTAGATCCAGTGTTACTGTTTCTAACTGCACTCCTGTACTCTATTTCCTTATAACATGCTATCAGAGCAGAGTTGGCATCTGTAAAAGACAATCTTTCCCATGTGCTACTACTCACAAGGATTTCACAATTTGTTGATGACTCACACATCTGTGTGGAAATATACACTACTGCCTTCAGCTGCAGTAGTTTATGCCTTTTTCCCCTCTGGAATATGATTACCCAGAAGTATGTAATAGTCATTTAATGGGGAGCAGGTGTAAGAAGAAACAGTCATTTTGAACAAAAGGAACAGATGCAAGTTGCAGCATGAAGGATTTAGGTTAGACATCCACGTGTAGAGAAATTCTCTCCTGCCAGTGAGAGCAGTGAAACATTGGAACATAGAATCAAAGCTGAGTTGTGGCACATTTTCAGGGCATTTGAAAGAAAAGGGCAGGTGGTTTTATTTCAATGCTTTCTGTACAGCTTCTCTCAGAGGGAGGCAAATGAATTCTGCAATTGCTGGAGATCATTTTTAGCTTTGTGATTCATGAGAGATGAATTCTGGGGACATCTGATTAAAAAGCATGTCAAAGTGCCACATATTCTAGCAATCCTTTCTGATCATCCTAATTGATACTGGATGTCATTTTTTGGCATGAGGATGGGAGTCCAACATGTATTTGTTCAGACCAGTTTCATGTAATGTCTTTTACTTTGGATGATTTTTACCTATACCTTCAATGATAATAAAAATTGTCTCCCTAGGGGCTAATGAGATATTGTAAGTACGGTATCATCTGGAATACTCAAGGGATCCAAAGGTCATCAGAAATTCTTCCTCCTAGTACTATTTGGAATCTTCCAAATTTTAATCATCTGTACGGTAGTCCTTCATTTTCCTTTCTAATTGGAATTTCAACTAGAGATGCCGATAGGCATTGACTTTCCTCACATTGAATGATTTGGTGTCCAAGGTAGGCAATGATGAAGAATATCCACACATTGGTCCAAAATCACCATGCTGCTATCATTTTTGGCATTATACCATATAAAAGCCCATGTGTCAAGAGAGAGTGACAATGCCTAAAAATAGTGGAGATTAAACTTTCCCAGCTTTTCAGAGAATCCTGAAAATAAAATATTATGTGTCTTCTAAGTGACTAATGGCACCTTCTTATAAACAGCATCATCAGATATCACATACACATGCACACATGCATGCACAATCACATAAAGATGAGAAATAGGCATTTGAGTTTCTAGTGAATATTTTCTAGGTCCATTATATATGGGGTCAGCTGCAGTGTACGTTCAATAAAATTCACAGCAGGCAAATAGGAATGTGGAGAAATTCTACAGACCTTTTGGAGCTGGATAACCCAAACATTAAGAAGGTCAGAAAACTTGTAGTTTTTATAAACAAGAATTAGGAAAATGGAAAAAAGAGAATGGGGAAGCTAATAGGAGTGAAAGGCCTATATTTTAAAGATTGTTTATGTGGGGGGATTTAAGGCATCTGAATTCCAGACTTTTTTTGTTGTCTTTATCCCAATCACAGAACCTACCCCCTCAATGAGCTGATCCATCAATCAGGCAGGGTCTAGACAAGAAAACTGAATTCTGTGATGGTTGTTTTGGTTATTAAATTCAAGTTAGCTAAAGCTAAGCCAACACAAAAATTCATTGTCATCACCTTGTTAGATTATTAGACCACTGAAGTTAATTAGTATTTTTAAAGAAAAGAGGTGGAATGTACCCTATACATTTTTCTTATTCCATAAAATCCCAGAAATTTGGACTTCATAGATAATTAAATTTCAAAATTTTGCTAATTT
>VMDR010035168.1:0-10845 GCA_007922815.1 Macrotus californicus | reverse complement strand
TTTCCCGTTGAATAGATTTCTCCAAGCAGGCTGAATGAAGCTTGCTTAATGAATATTTAGAAAACAGTTTGATCTGGCTTAGTTTGGGGATTCTAAAACTGATGAAAATTAAAGGCGTATTCCAAATAATAAACACCTTATGACAGTAGATGCAATCCAACATGGCAGTACAGTTCACAGTTATAATTAATTTAAGGGTAAACAGATTTTTAGTTTTCTCTTCTGTCTCTTGATTTTCTTTCACTGAAATATTTCAGCCTTGCACGTAGGACTTAATATGCATGGGAAGTATGTAAGCCACTTTAAATCATTGGACTTAGCCATTTTAGAAAACAAATCTCTAGGAAATGTTTTGCTGTTAAATAATTAGAATACTTCTCCCTTTCCAACTACATTTCTGTTTAAGGCCAGATTTTCATCATATACTTCAACCAACACAACCTAAAGTAGCAGTTCAAATGCAGAAGCAGATGAGTGTCTCACTGTCTTTTATTAAGATATACTAAAGTATGTTCACAGGTAAATTGGTTTTCTATTGATATTTTAAAATGAATTAATAAATATTTGTTAAAATTTCTCAGTTTTACTTTCTACTATGGTAAATATCAATAGCTATAACCCTCTTGAACAAAGTCTCTTTGGGATCCCGAAGATGCGAAAAGGGATCCTGAGACCAGAAATTATGAGAACTGTGCTCGCTTCAGTAGCACCTATACTAAAATTGGAACAATACAGAGAAGATTAGCATGAAAAATAAATTGTGAGAACTGCTACTTTAACCGTCTGAGTCCCAGGGGGTATTGTCAGCAGCGCGATTGTGCTGCTTGGGACTCAAACGGTTAAGGTCTTGTGACTGAAAGTGTGGTCATCCCAGAAATCACCTGAATTGCAGAAACTGTTCCCTTGGCTGCCGCCAGCCCCACCCCACCCCACCCCACCCCCAGCAGTCAGAGCCTATAGTTGGCAAGATCTTCCAGTGATTCTCCCATACAGTAAGGAATTACTGCCATCAGGAACTTGTGGAAGCAGCTTCAGGCAGGGGAAGTGCATGATAGTAGAAATCCAACAGGAAAGTGAAAATACAGTAAGAGAGCATTGGGAGACCCCAAGACCCAGAGGCTTCTTTCCCCAAATGGTTTCCTCTTATGTATCCTCTGTTCAAGTATTTCCTTTTAGGAATGTATTCTCATACAGTTTAGATGTTTGAAATTACCTGGAGGTCCTACTGAAATTCGGGCTCAGAGAGAGTAGGCTGGTCACTCAGGAAAAGAAGATCTGTTGGAGATGGGAAGCCTGCAGCATCATTCAAAACCTTCCTTTTAGCAAGCCGTGCCTCCAGGCACATGCCTGTTACTGGAAGATTTTTTATTAGTGTTCTCGCCTCATCTCAGGTTTGTTCTTATCTCTGAAAACCACCATTGGTATAAACTTCATCTAGAAAAATGTAGACAAAAAGAATCCCACTTAAATTTTAGTTGTTATCAAAGGTATACATGTGATCCTGTCCAAGTAGACAGTCACTTGGGGGTATCACTTATTAAAGCATTGGTGAAATTAACCAGGCTGTGGTGCTTTGTGGCAGAGACAGACATTTTATACGTTTTTAGTGGGGCTAGCTGTTCAGTCTGGAGCAAACTATATTTGGACTAAGTGAACAACCAGACAGTTTAATATAAACTGTTGTAACAAAGGCTTCCATTTCTAAGCCCTAATAACTGTTTGTTTTCTTCTTGCTTTTAGGGTGAATCTGTAAAATATTTCCTGGATAACTTGGATAAACTTGGAGAACCAGTAAGTTTTTTAACTGAGTGTTTAGTGCCATTTGAAGGCAATAGTCAGGATATTGATGTTAGGAAATTTAGAAAAATTATATATCAAGCTGCTTGCTTCTTTCTGTTTCCTAATGGCAGTATTCTGACTATTCCTGCTTCAGTTTTTCTCCCTCAACTGTCCAGATCTCTGACATTTCTTTAAGGAATGCACTATCCACTGCTTAATGAAAGTAAAATTGTTTAGAGAAAGAAGTTTATGTTTGAAAATGAGGTTGCGCATTATATGTTCTACTTCACCGTCTTTTGGGTTTTATGTAAGCAGAAACAGAAACAACACAGTGGATAATTGATTTACAAACCTTTCAGAAAATGGTATTTTCTAGTTCAGGACCTCTTTGTGTTGTACAGGGTGGGAGGGCTAGATTCTGAAGGCCTGGTGAAGGGATTCCATGCTGGAGAAGAAGTCCTTGTAAAGAAAGTTTGTGATTTTCCTGCCTGTATCCCTCAGAGCCAGCATCTCTCAGCCGGTACTGGTTCCCCGGGCTTGCTGCGGGCAGAGCAGCTACACCCGCTGCTCTCTGTGTTGGACTCATGTGGAAAATGCCATTAGACGAAAGGTGTCTTCTGCCTGGAAAATGTTTGGAAGCCTTTGCCCTAAGTCATTTGTTAGCTGCTCAATTTAGTGTATTTTCATTTGCTTCCTCTTAAAGCAAATTTCTGTCATAAATTTTAATATGATCTCATGGGTTCTACGAGATACTTTAAAAACATAACTGAGGGAAAACACAAAATGAATCCCATTACAAGTAGGAAAGTAACATACTAATGGATCTAGGACACGTGAAAAAGTAACCTCTTTTTGCTCTAGCAGGATAATTTTTGTATTTTCCCTTATTTTGTATCTGTTCTGCTAAATTACATGCATCTGCCCTTCAAACCAATATGTTTTTCTCCTGCCTGTTTCTTATATACAGGTATTCCAGAATTTGGGTTCTCTACCCTATCTAACTCAGTGCATGCATGTCAGTGAAACTCTTATTAAGACTTATTATTTCATTGTCACTTTGTCATCTGGTCAGATTATAAGCCTTTAGGAAAGTTAAGGGAAGCCTTAATAGGTAAACTAATTTTTAAAAGTTATTTCATGTTTTCCAATCCAGACCCTGACTTCCCTTTCTTAATTGCCTTTTCATATAGGCCTTTGAGCATACCATTCAAAGTAGGTCCCTTCTTCTTGTTTTCAGTATTGGCCCTTGCTTTTTTCAAACTTCATTGCTCTTATTACAGTTGGTTTACTTATTTATATGTTTACTGGTCTTTCACCAACCTCTTTCTATAAGGGCAAGAACCTCATCTCTTGATTGTGAAGAGTTGAGTTCTTGATGCCTAACTGTTACTAACACATACTAGGCACTCAACAAATGAATTTTGAATGAATGACTGTAGGACAGCTCCAGTGAATTTTGTACTACCTGCTTAATACCTTATGTTGAGGACAATTCTGAGGCCACATATGGAATGAAAAGAAGAAAGTGCTATAATCAGTTGGTAGTTAGAAAGGAGGGAAGAATACACCTGAGGGTGCTACACATTGGCTACCCATTCTGTGCATATTAGGTAGTTCACAGGATTGCATTTGCTTCTGCATCTCTGGCTAAAGTTCCAGGGCCATTGAAGCCCTACTTCATGCCAGGCCCCCTGACCCTCTGCTGGCTGAAACAGCATGTGGGGCAAGGACATTGGTTCTGCAGCCAGACCACCTGGGTTCCTGGCTCTGTGTGACCTTTCAGGGGTGTCCAGCTTTTTGGCGTCTCTGGGCCACACTGGAAGAAGAGTTATCTTGGGCCACACATTAAATATATTATGACACATAATCACAAAAAAATCTCAATGTTTTAAGTAAATTTATGATTGTGTCTTGGGACGCATTCATAGCCATTCTGGGCCATGATTTGGATACTCCTGTGCATTTGTAAACCTCTTGGTTTTTGTTTTTGGTTTTTTGTCAGTATCATAGGTGGTATAGTAAGAGAACTGTCCTCATAGAGTGATGGGACGATTACATGAAATAAACCTCATGTCTTAGTCTGCTAAAGCTACCATAACAAAGTACCACAGACTGGGAGGCTTAAATAACAGACATTTGTTTCTCATAGCACCAGAGGCTTGAAGTCCAAGATCAAGGTGCTGTCTTACATGGTCGATTTTTCTTGAGGTATCTTTTCCTGGCTTGCAGAATGTGTGGCCTTCTCACCCTTGACATGGCTTTTGCTCGACACACACACATGGAAAAGGGGAGAGAGAAAAGTTTTCATTCTTTTTATAAGGCCACAAATACTCTCTGATTAAGAAGGACCTCACCCATATGACCTCATTTAACCTTAGTTACTTTCAGAAAGCCTTGTCCCCAAATATAATCACATTAGCTGTTAGGGCTTCAACATAAGAATTTGAGGGGATGTACACAATTCAGTCCATAGCACCCAGTAATGCACTCAGAATAGTGTGTAATAATTGCTCAATGTTAGCTGCTTTGTTCTTTGATCTGTGTATTTAAGAAACTCATTCTAGTCAAAGACTAGAGAAATGTTTCAGCTAGAGAAGTTAGAGCTAGCCCAAAAGAGTAAGTGAAGGATTTGTTTTTATTTAGATATGGAGAGAAGAGATGCAGCCTACCATGATGGAAACAGCTAGATGTGTTTAGTTTTAGGGGGCACATCTGTCTGACAAAGGATGTGTGAAGTTCTTGGTTCTAACTCGTAAAAACAGATTTCTGGAAGGCAAGAACATGGGTGTGCATGCATTGTTCATTGAATTTGCACTGTAGTGCAAGTCAGTGGGCAGGTAATGGTATTACCACATGAAGATTTGTGTAGGTCTTGGTGTCAGGCTCTGTGGTGGTTCTGGGCAATGTAGGACAGTCTGCTAGTTCCAGAAAACGAGGAGTAACGAGGGTCATGAAAGCCAGTAAGCAGAGTCTGGATCTGATGGAGTCAGGAGCTGCACTGTAAGTTCTGAAGTCACCATGCCAGAGGGGTCGGTCAGTCTGGGAGGGGATCAGAGATGGAACCAAGAAGTACAAGACTTTCGAGGCAGAGAAACTAGTGAAAAGATGGTAATTCTGTGCCTGAGAGGAAAAAAGTGGGAGAGTAGAAATAGGGAGGGAAGGGAAAGTGTAAGAAAGATTCAGAGAAGGAACAACAGGATTTAATGTAGGGTGGGAGATGATAGAGAAGAGTCAGGGTGCTCGAGAGGCTTCAAGAACGCTGACATTGTTGGTGGGATGGGAAGTAGGAAGGGAAGCATACTGGTTGGACTTAGAGGAGTTGATAAGGAAGAAAATGAGTTTTCTTATTGGCTACATTGTATTTGTGAATAGATTATCAAGTGCAAATGAATGGTGAGCATTTAAAAATGAGACTGGAGCGACTGAGCAGAAGTTTACCTGCCTATCACAGCCTTTTCCCTCTTCCTCTATAGCAGTGGCCATGGTGGTGGCGGACACAGTAAGAAACCACTAGACTAGTAACACATAACGTATGTGCTTCACCCATTTAACTCATTTCGTGCTCATTGCACCCTTATTGAATGTTACTGTATTTTACAAATGAGGAAATTAGACAGAGAGGGTAAGTGACTTGTCCAAGATCACACAGCTAGTATTAAAGAGCTGACTCTAGAATTCACAGTCCTGACCACTATTACTGCCAGATCATTTAGCATTTGATTACATTGTCCTGTGTTTTATGGTTTGTACGAATTAGCCTAATTTGAGCTGGATTGTTAGCTTCTAATTAAAGCGATGATAAAGAAGGTTTTATTTTTATGGAATAAGAAAACTTTTTTTTTAAAGGACAGCTCAGTGCTGGCGTGTTTCTGAGACAGCTGGCACACATGCACTGTAAATTGGTAGCACCTTTCTAGAAGGCAGTTGGGCATGAAGTGTCCAGGGTTGTTAAAATGTTTGTAACCTTTGACCTCATAAGCTTATTCCTGGTTATTTAGTCTCAGGAAATAGTTTAAAAGGAAAAGAAAAAGTGTTTGCACAAGAATTTAATTGCTGAACTTCTTTTAATTAAAGCAAAAATTTGGAAACAACCGAAATGACCACTAGTAGAAGAATGTTTATGTAAATTATATCACATTAATCCATTTGATGTAAAGTAGGTAGGTATGTGAACGAAAGCTAGAAGAAAACATATAAATGCTAACACATTTATTAGAGTCCCAGAGTTACTTAATAAATGGCTGTGGGTTACAGATAAGTGAGAACTGCCTACTTTTTTTCTTAACTAAAGTGCACCATTTTCAGAAGATAAGTATTCTCGCAATGACATTTCAAAATTGTATTACACTATTTGGAAAGGCATAAAATGCACCATTGCAGATAACAATCAGCATTGTTTTAAAATCTTGCCTTGATTTTTAAAAATATTTTGACCTTGATAATGAGCATTAAAAGCTCTTCTCTTCAGTATTGCCAAAAAGCTATGTCTAAGTTTTGGAAAAACACTAGCCTGAGAGGAGAAAGAGCAGTTCAACCATGTGATGAAGTGCACTGTCTGGGGGTTAGCCCGTGACTCATGAGACCAGCAGCTTCTGTCTGTTCAGGGTCTAATAGTTGACTGATCTGTTCACAGAGAAGGACTCACTTGATCTTTGTGTGAACTGTCCCTCAGAGGCAGGTAGACCTGCCATGGTCACCATCATTTCACAGGCAAAAGTGCTTACAGAGTAAAAGACTACTTGTGTCAACAGATGAGGTAGCTGGAACGTGGCTACACTGTACCCTGGAAACAAACTTAGGAAGTGGCCCAAAGTAAACGCAGTTAATTGTAGTGGAGGAGGTGATTTCCAGGCACGTAGCATAGTAGCAATGATAACATAGAGTGATCAGTATAGAAGTTCTTAGTCCTAAAGCCGGTAAAGGAATGTTTAGAATGGGTGAGAGAGAGGCAGAACCTTGAACTGGGAAGTGATTCTCATGAATCGACACTTCAGACCAGCAGGTGGGTGTGTGAGCAGTGAGGTCACTTGGCTGAGGCTGAGGGTGGGCCGTGGTGAGGAGTAATACTGGAGGTAGGCACGCAGCGGTGGACCCGAGTCTGAGGACAGCTGGTATGTCGGACCTCAGTTCCAGTAGTACCGCGGGAGGGAAAGATAGCAGGTGCTGCTCATCTGTAGTGGATTTTGAACCAGTCTTTGTACACCAGCATTTTAATATATTTTGCCATTTTATAATGGGAATAATAATAGTATCGGTGCTTTAATGTTATTGGGAGGTATCATTTAAAAAAGTAACTTTGTTTGCATATCCATTCACTACACCCCTTAGTAGTACATTAAAAATTCTAATTACTTCTGGATTACTCAGTGTAGTACATTTTTTTCTTTTCCAGGATTACATTCCATCACAACAAGATATTCTGCTTGCCAGAAGGCCCACCAAAGGCATTCATGAGTACGACTTTGAAATTAAAAATGTTCCTTTTAAAATGGTTGATGTAGGTGGTCAAAGATCAGAAAGAAAACGTTGGTTTGAATGCTTCGACAGTGTAACATCGATACTTTTCCTTGTGTCCTCAAGTGAATTTGACCAGGTGCTTATGGAAGACCGACTGACCAATCGCCTTACAGAATCTCTGAACATTTTTGAAACAATCGTCAATAACCGGGTTTTCAGCAATGTCTCCATAATTCTCTTCTTGAACAAGACAGATTTGCTTGAGGAGAAAGTGCAAATTGTGAGCATCAAAGACTATTTCTTAGAATTTGAAGGGGATCCCCACTGCTTAAGAGACGTCCAAAAATTCCTGGTGGAATGTTTCCGTAACAAACGCCGGGACCAGCAGCAGAAGCCCTTGTACCACCACTTCACCACTGCTATCAACACGGAGAACATCCGCCTGGTTTTCCGTGACGTGAAGGATACTATTCTGCATGACAACCTCAAGCAGCTCATGCTCCAGTGATGTACAAAAGACTTGCTGTTTTAATAGCTTTGTGTCCTTTTGATTGTTTTCTGTTTGTTTTGTTTTTTTAAATAGTTTACAACAGGAATTAGAAAAATCTTGATTCTATGTTTAAGTTCTTGGAACTCTTAGTCCTCCTTCTGCGGACTTGGGTTTGTGGCTGAAAGCTGCTGAATAAAGCATCGCTAGTATCTGCTGAAGTTCAGGCTTTGATCTGTCTCGCTGTGGCTTCCTTTGGAGCGAGTTGTAGTTTCCTGCCAAACCTCAGACGAGGTGTATTTCAGGCTTCCAGTTCTTCCACTTTCCAACTGAATTCTGTAGTGCCAAGTAGAGAAGGTGTCCTGGAGTGTTTGTAGGTGTGCGGCTAAGAATATTCAGTTCGGAAACAAGCAAGACACTTTCTGTCTGCCCAGCACAGAGCACCGTCACCCGTGCCTGGCTTTGTGACGGTCTATTTTGAATTGGCTGTTGGAAAAAAATGTTGATCTGAGCAATGATACTCTATAGATTTACACAGACTTAGGCTTCAGTATCTTTAATTACTTATGTACACAACGTTTGTTTTTTTTCCCAGTTTCTGTGGTTTCTAGTGTTTTAAAGTTTACATGGAGATTTCTGATGTGACGCCGATGAAAGTTCACAAATGGTACGGGGGGAGCGAAAGGCAAGCAAGTGCCATATATAGTGTGGTGATCAGAGTTACGAGTGAGATGTAATTTATCCTTTTCCTATTTAAATATCATAACGAAAGTGCCAGATGCATGAAACATTGTGGCCATAGCAGTAACTAAAAATTGCAAGCAACTTAACAGAACTTTCCATAAAACGCCCTTCCCAGAATGTTACGTGTTGTGCTCTCAGACTTCGAAACCCTGTCTCAGATGATGTGTGGCCCTACTGTAGGAATCACCGTCGTTCCGTCACAAACGTCTTTCTTTTGCTCTCCTATTTCCATCAACAGACGGTGGCATTTATGAGATTTTTTTTTTGTTCATTTGGAGCTTGACAGTGGCAGTATTTTCATGTCAAACTATTCAAGAAGGTATTATTTCAGAGCCCTTTGCATTCTTGGTATGTGACTAGAAAAGCACCGTGTGCGCAGGTTTGTATCGTTGTTTAAGGAATTCCAGCTTCATCGAGGGGCAGTTTGAATGTCTTAAGGATACTCACACCAAAACATGATTGCGTTTGCCCTCCCTCCATCACTCACCAAATGAAAACGCATCCACGAGGTAGCTTTGTGAGCACAGTGCACTCACAGCGAGCTCTTCGCAGTGGCTGGTTTGCAGGACTGAAAACGCTGGCTGGCAGGTTACGTGCAGTGTTAGAATTGGATTAGAGAAACAGATGTACAAGGCTGAGGCAGTTTGGAAAGTCTGGCAGCTTTTCTCTCTTTCCTGAAAATTGTGATTAAGACTGTGATATCCATCACTTTACTGTATAGCTGGCCGGGTTCTCAGGTATTTTCTTGGCTAGAAAGTTCTTGAAAGATGGGTCAACATTATTGGGCACCCACCCTTTCCAAGACAGTGGCTCTTGGTCTGTCTTGCTGTCTAGGATGAGACTGGGGCTTTTCAGTGAGCTAACCAGGGATTGCTCTCAACATACCTGATTTTGCATTTGGAGCTTCATCCTCCATCAAGATGTCCGTAGTCACTTCCAGTGTCTCATGCTTTGGTACACATGACCTCCAGAGCTGTCTCCCACATGATCGCACAAGTATTCATGGTATAGTTCATGCATGTTTGAATAGTTTTTCATCTAGTGCTTCTTGCCAAAAGAATACTTGTTTAAATTCACAGAGTTAGAATAATTCCAGTGCTAGCGAATATCTATCTGAATGTGTGCACAGTAACATTTGGACTTTCTGGTGGAAAGTCTCTGTGAATTTAGCGAGTAGTTTTATGGAATGGCCAAACCATTAATTCCAATAAGACTGAGGTAAGTTCCCCATGTAAAGAGGAAACTGAGTCTATTTATGTTATATTTATGTTTAGTGATATGAACCATAAATATTGTTCTGACAAAGCAGAAATCACATTTCCCCGTGTTGACCACCACCAAGAAATGTTGAAACACCAAATAGATACGGTATTATTTTGGGTATTTGTGATTTTTCTTTCCTGATGTGGTATCTTTGCCAACATCCTCACATAGTAAAGTCTAGAATATACTTTGAGGCAGTAATTATTTTTAATGGCAGGCTTGATTAGATAGTAGAACTGTAAAGTTCAATCTGAATGCGTTATATACTGCATTTTAAACCATTTGAAGGAGTCCCTATGTCTGTATCATGAAAACCAGATCCTTTTGAAAAACCACTCCATGAAGGGGGAGGTGACATCTAGTGAACAAAATGGAGAGGGTGCTCATAGTTTTTGCTATGCTCATTTTCTCCTCATCTCTAAAAAAGTAATTGAAATGGAAAGTTCTTTCACCTGTTCCATTTTCTGAATCTTTGTGGTTATGATTTTGAATAAGATGTGCCTAATTTTCTTACATTCTGTTCTTAAATCTGAATGTCTTCTTGTTTAATTCTTAAGAAATGTCACAAAAGTCTTCGTTGACCTTGAAATTTATAGTACACAGAGTTGCCTTATAATCAAAAAACACCATGGATTTGGGCCTTGATTTTTATACAGGAAAAGGCTTTGTCAGCTGTTTTCTAAAGGTCCAAAGAATTCAAGGTGTGCCTCTGCCACTTAAATATTATTTTTAATAACCTGAATTGTTGTTGTCTGCCAAATATTGTATTAATTTCGCATCTTCATTTCAATTTTTTTTTTAAGATTTTATTTATTTCCAGAGAGAGGGAAGGGAAGGAGAAAGAGAGGGAGAGAAACATCAATGTGTGGTTGCCTCTCACACACCCCTACTGGGGACCTGGCCTGCAACCCAGGCATGTGCCCTGACTGGGAATTGAACTGGCAAGCCTTTTGTTCGCAGGCCCACACTCAATCCACTGAGCTACACCAGCCAGGGCCTTCATTTCAGTTTCACTGTCTGGAAAGGGCACTTCATGGCTAGAGAGCAGCCGCAACCCAAGAAGGCAATGAGGAGTGAAACAGGTCATTTGGTTTTGTTCTAAGTGTCATGGGCAC